>JAZGTI010009224.1:0-19114 GCA_036877585.1 Botia kubotai | reverse complement strand
TACAAGGGTACACAGTCTATACCATCTCAAACACACACCATACATTGTGTTCATACTGAAAAGAAGTTTAAATACGGCTGCATTAGCTTGGTATGTCTTCATTAGCATTGCATTGATCTAGAAGCGCACAAGGTGTCATTTAAAAAGTGCCCTTGAAGAAACATACAGTAGCACTGCTTGAGAAATACTCAAGAAATAATTGTTCAGACCGTATAGATCCTGAAAAATTCACTCTGGCTTGAATTTTAAACAAGTCTTTACAACAGTAACTTGTGTCAGCATTTTACTTTAATTTCTTTAGACTCTAGGTTTTGTGTACGAGGCCAGATTGGTCTGAAATAGCTCCTGCGTGCTTCCTGTTGTGCTCTTAGTCAGTGGTTTTGTTTGTTAGTCACGATTGACTGCTTTTATTTTGTTTCTCTGTAATTGGCCACTCTCCCTGAGCTTTGCGTTTTGTTACAGCCTACTATGAATTCAGCATGTGTGATCGTTATGTCCTATTTAGGTGAATCAAATAATCCTGACCTCTGCATATTCCGCCAGCTTTGGGAAAACGAATGAACTCACACGCTAATAAGTGCTATAGACCGTCTCGAATATTCTCAAACCTGTCATACTTGACTGTGAGATAATTGTTTTTCTGTTTAAATAAAACAGAAGCTTCTTGAAATCAAATTGTATTCTCGGTGAGGGAAATGCTTGCCAACAAACCTCTGTTTTTTAAGTTATGATAATAGAATTCAGAGCTCAAGTACACGCTACGAGGAAGGAGCTTGTTAATTTAACCCTCTGGGGTCGACAAACATGCAGGCACGTTTTGCTGGACATTTTCCTCGTAACAGCGGAAACAACTTAAAATATTCTGTCATTTATGGTTAAACATATAAATGTAAGACATTATTTGAAACTGTAAAGGGTTTACTGTAATTTGTGTATACTCACAGTAGCAACAAAACATTGTGCTTTTGTAAAAAAGCATAAAATATTCTATGATTAAATAATTCATACAAGACTTTGGAGAGGTAAATTTGTCTCAGTGAATTATTGCTAAAGTGAACACACCAACCCAGGCATTAATTAAACTCATTAATGACTGTTGCAATTTTAGTTTTGCTTAATTTTGGAAATGTAATTTTCATTGGTTTTAATTCAATCTAAATTTCAGCACTGGCATCACCAAACAGAATTGTAAAAGCAATAGTTATTTTTAAACAGGTTTCCTGATCTACACTACTATTGGTCTGACAAACATATAGTCCCGCGCGGCCCAGACTCACATCATTGGTTTAGCCAATGTTGCAGTATCAGGCAAGCGGGGATAATTAACCAAACAAAAAACAATGTTTTGTTAGAACAGAGCTACAGCGTTTAAACTTTGGGGATATCAATCTACAAATGGCTTACAGTTATCACACTTTGACTTTAAACATATAACTGTTAGTTGCATGATATCCTTTGTATTTCAGCACACTATTACTTTGAAGGATCCATATAAGTTACCTACCTCCCCATCAGTTGCACGTACTGTGTGATGACAGATACAAGCTCTTTAGCAACGCCACCATTTCCTGCTTAGCAGAAGCCCAGCTAGCATTAGCATTAGCCACTCCAAATGAATGACTGTATGTGATGACTCATTCTCTACCACTCTAACTTATGTCATCTCTCGCTGTTTAATAGAGACTGTTTCCAACCCCCCCACAGACAGAATGATTGTAGTGACTTGTGAGGGGAGGGGGGTTCCACAGGTAATCCTAATGCCAAGGCACTAATGTATGCCAGTGGATAATATGTGCTCATGTCTGTGACAGCTGAACGGGTTCTTCAGCGACACTACAGCTGTGGAGGTTGAAATAGACGTGGGGGTGGAGTAAAGGAAGTATAAATAAATATGGTTAAATGAGCAAAAGAGAGAAAGGCAAAATGTCAAAGAGAAGGTGAGACAGAGAAAGGATGTATGTGTTGTATGTGTGTGTACGTGTGCTAGCATGTATGGTTTACGAGGACACAAATATATAATAAACCACATGGCTTAAAAAACATACTAAATAAGTCTGTGTGTGTTTTTAGTTAAACAATGCCAATAGGTATTCTGCACAAGGGTTCCTGGTTCAAGTCCAGGCTGAGCCAGGAGACCTTTCTGTGTGAAGTTGGCTTTGTCAAAGCTCTTTAAATCTGCATTACTTTGATATATTGGTAATAAAATGAAACCGGCACTGTTTACCCCCATCGCACTCCCTTCATAGAACAAATAGTCTGGAGGTTAATGCCTGAGGGCCATCTGCTAACTTGCCTCTTGGATTTTCCATTATTTTTCATGCCATTTAATCAGGATAATATCAGTTCTGGGCAGAATTAAAAGCTTAATAGTAGAAGCTCATTTCTGGACTGTATATGTGTCCATCTGGTCTATTTTATACTCTGGTTTACCCTTTAACTGCCACACGGCTACAGTATGTAAAGAAAAGAAAAGACAAATTAAATATTTAGGTTGGTTGCGATGCAAGAATGTGTGTTTGTATGTGTATTGTTGTTCCAAAACATCTCTCACACCAGTTTTTGCACAGCTTTTTTTTACTAAAATAAATATAGAATAAACATTACGTCTATAACGTAATGTAGACTTAAAATAAAATGATATAGCATATAGAATAAACAAATATAAAAAATAAAAGTTTATAACGTTACTGTAAACCCAAGACAGGGTAGATGCCAAACTGAATCTGACACAGATTCTGTAGATGTAGTTTTTATCTACAGTACAGTAAACATGATCATATATGTTGCTTCATCAATAAGTGAGCCAGTTAAAGGTCGTCCCTTCCACATCACCACATTTTACCATCTATTTAGCTGTTTTTCTTTCGAAATGCATTGTGGGTTCAAATCAGTCAATTATGCCTTTTCTATATGGCCTTATACACTCGCGCTTTTAACATTAGGGATTCACATGGAAATTTTGAACTGGTCTGAATGTCTTTACCCTAGTTGTACATCACGTGACTGTTACAAGATTGCGCCTTTATGAATTCTAATCCTTTAATCAAGTCGTTCATGGGGTCATAAAGCTGCAGTATACGGTTGCATTATCTTTCCATGAAGTGGATGAGCATGATCTCTATAGAAATCTCTGCTCATGGCTGTGACGGTAACCACGACGACCCCAACATCAACCTCTGCACACACAGCTCTCAGCCCTCCGTTAGCATTCGGTTTAATTGCTCCTGCAAAACCACAGCGCTCACTCTGGAGCACAGGCAGTCTGCCATTGACCTTAACCCTCTGCTTTGATGGAAAATGAACCGCCTGCAGACAAAAAGTGCAACAGACAGAACTTCACACAATGTTTTGGGTTTACAGGTTAAATCTTCTCTGTTCATCTAGACTGTCATTGGTTTTTGGTTTAAAGGTGAAATTTTTATAAACGTTGTAAAAGATGTCAAAATACTGTACTTTCTTCTATCTATCAGATTAATTGGAGAAACAACACAATATGACACAATAGGTCGTCATTTCACAGGTCAATTCCCTGCTTTGTTTGTCTGAGCGTTCCGACTAGCCCGACGTGGCATCATTGGATCAGACAATTAGGTAGAAATATTTCTTTTCATTTAACTATTTGGTAGTTATGTCATCATTTCAGTGTTTGCCACTTTCTGTGCTTACACAGAATATCACAGAGTATCACACGGTTAGCTTAGCACTGAAGTAAACAGTATCAATGCTTGATCTCTATTGTGTAGCTGCAAAGGTTTGTAAACACTGTTTTTTGTTCCATTTTCTACTGTGCTGCAAAAAACGAAGCTGCTAATAAAGCAGCATTTTTTATGCAATATCTAAAAAAAAAATCACAATTACATGGAAGGAAACCAATCTTACAAGTATGTCGATATAAAAAAGTCATAATTTGGCCAAATTCACAGTGCCAATGTGCAAACTCCTTCTGTCCACTATCGTTCTGTCAAGGTATGTTGTAATATGGCTGTCACTTTGTACAATTTCTCTGCGCCTGATGCAATTATGCGAAATTCAATGTTCGGCCCCAAATTACTGGTATTTCAGAATGGTGCCTGAGAATAGGCCAACCAGAAGCAGGGGTGTGATGTTTGATACAGCCAAATATCTAGTGTCCAGACCCAGTACTAGTACGGCCTGAAGTATTTTTATGAAGCACTTGAACCCAATTATCTCCTGTCGCTTGTCAAGTGTCCACACAGTCGTCCCAACTACCAAACATCAACGCCATCCTTCACTAGTTAAGGGGTTAATTGAATTCATTTTCCAGGCATGTACCAGCAAAAAGTACCTGTTCACAATTAAGCACACACTGCGTCATCTGGACCAGCCCCAGGTCAGGCAGTGATTGCCACAAAACCGATGGCTGCGGGCAAAATCTGAAACTTAACACATACATTTTTTGCAAGAAGCAAAAAACACAGACTGTAAAGGTCAATTGGCACTCTTGTTATTGCTTGCGTTTTATGTGGGTTTAGACAAAAAAGAGGAGAAACGACAACACAGAGAGAGAGAGAGAGAGAGAGCGAGAGAGAGAAAGAGACATAAGGAGTCCGTTAAGCTGATGTTGTCATTTTCACAGGAGCAGTGTTCAGTGACAGCCGATCCTCTCTCATTAGGATATGACATTTTCTTTAACACTAAAACTCTTGCCGTGCGCACGGTGTAAAACTGCCCTGCGTTTGTAAGAGCTTCTATTTGTAGAATGGCGTGGATGTGGTGGGATTGTTAATTCTGCTGTGAGATTATATGTTGATGACACTCGTGTGATCATGTTTGGCAGACATGATGAATATGACGACGAATATGACTGCCGCGCCCCTTAGACTCTTAACACCTTGGACTGAAGTTAGTTTTAATTGCATCTAAATGCGGCAAGGCTGACTGATTATTAATGATCTAATATATTTTAATGAAGGGATAATTGCAGCTAAACCCTGACAGTAGCAGCCCCTGTTCTCACTCAAGGCTGCAGGGTAGATGAGAAAACGATGTATTTCTGATGAGAGAGTAGATGGAGTCTTCTTCACTGCAGCCCGGCCTGTCACGATTACATAACCACATGATCTGGATTATTTGATGTAATTGCATTTGTTTGAGATTATTGTGCACCTATTGTGACTTAATGGAACTTAAAATTCTGTTCAAGCCAATGTAATTCATATATAGCACTTTTAAAATGTTGCAAAGCAGCTTTTACATATGAAGAGAAAACACAGAAAACAGGACAATTATGACCTATATAGCATACATAATATTATAGAATACAGAATACGTGGTATTATTGCAGATTTTGTTTCTCTCATTAGAGAAAAAAATGTGTTGTGCTAATTTGTGATACTAAGGTTGTTCTCTGTTTATGAATAGAAAAATGACTGAACTGATGATAAATACGTCACATTTAAACTGTTTATAAGAAATTGATGGGCGTCAGAAATACCTGTTATTGAATCCAGTGGCTCATACCTACCTCAATGGTTTTATCAAATGTGGTATGAATACAGTACAGTATCCCATATTCATAGGTATCACAAAATAATTAATGATCTGTTTACATTATCTCAATAGATGACAATATATGAAAACTAACACAAATTTTCAAATGATTTTAAATGAAGTCACGATACAGTTGTAGAATATTCCAATAGTGTAGACACAAATCATCATCAATACAACGGTACTGTAATTTCATGATGGTGACAAACCCAGCCGCAGCTTTTCCTAACTGAGGATATGTAATTGTAAACTGGATTTTTGAAGTTGAAAGTCGAACGGAAGTTTTTGGGAAGACAGAGACTTATTCAAAGCGACTGGGCGGCTTGTATGCAAATCAGGATTCCGTGGAATATAAGAGCGGCGCGGATCCTCATCACGAGGGGATAAACTTGACATCCTGATTAGTGGTGTGGAACTGGGATGAGTGTGCGAGAACTCTTCGGATGACACAATACCAATGTTCCATGCTCGATGTTCGCTTAGCATGGCATTCAAAGCTGGCTGCCAGGCTAATTAGCGGAGAGCTAATTTATTCCCGATAGTATTCATTTATGGGAAAGTATATGCTAACGCAAAAGAAAAAAGTGCGATTCAAAGTACTGTCGCCATTCGTGCAGTCACCATTTATTTCAGTCTCCCAAGAAGTGTTCAAAATCAGAACAAAACCCACATCATTGCTTCGGTTAATATTGAACACAGATTGATAAAAGCGTCCCCTCAGGACTTGTTATTTAATAGGTTTTAACGTCCTTGTCTGCACTCAAGGATGTTGTCATGTTGTGTCGCGTAATTACGCGCCGCACGATATTTTATCCCCATAGATCCGAAAGAACTGGTTCTGTGTGGCTAAATAATCCTAATGTCTTGTGTCTAAAAGGGCTGCCTTCTGCATGCAATTAAGAACCTTAATAATGATGGAGACGACAGGATGACTCAGCTCAGGTTTAAACAGGAAGTCTCCTATTAATTTTTACAAGGCCATTATGCCAAACTGTCATTTTAACCACAATGTTCGTATTTCTTATTTTGCCAGAGCTCAGAGGAAAAGCAGGTCTAAGAAATTACCGCCTCCACTCGGTTAGGTCATTCTGTCATTGATGCATTTGTTGTGTTGCCATTTGACATCATAAAAATGAAGCAATATATTCTAAAAATGTTATACAATAACATTTTTGCTGTGCAGTCAGTATGATACACAACTGTTATTAAAACGTGTACACTTTCAATGGGATATAATATTTTGCATCATGCAGTACATTAGTTACCTATTTCGGACTTCTGGTCCTTCACTTCCTGTCGCAATCTTGAAGCAAGTTGTTTGTATTTTTTACTTCCCCTTGCATACGCAGTTGATTCCATTTCGGCGAACGTCTTTTTCTGTTCTCATCGTATTGCTGAGAAATCGATTTGCAAATACACACTGTCGCCGGGCGTCACCTGTCTAGCAGCACAAGGGTGTGATAACCTCCATGACTAGTCCATCAAACCCTCATCCATCGACAACATGTCAGCCGAAATTGGTTCAGTTTGGGAAACTCAGCCGTGAAATTCAGAATGACAAAATGCGGTAGGCCCGGGCTCGCATCATTGCCTGAATAAAGTCGTCATGGAGACTGAACTGTTGACCTCAGCTGTAAAAGATATTGTATTGCACAGAATGTAATCCACTCACAGCGTGCCGACTCCACATGTTGGTCGTTTAGAGTGGAGGAAACAAAAGTCAACAAGCCAGTATTTCAGAGACTTTGGTCTAAATGGCTAAAATCTGTTTTCTTTCTTACAGAAAACATTCTCTGACCAACTGTTCTTTTGTGTGTCTTGCTTTCTGCTCTGACAAATTTGCTTCCACACCAGATACTGGACACAGTTGCTGAAGGTCGTTATGGGCCTTCAGTAACTGATTTTTGAAGTGGCTCACTGTACGCTGTGACATAGTGATTTATGTCAACATATAAACGCTCTTATATTCCACTATTTATGTAAATTTATATCTCAAAGGATTTCCATAATTTTTAGAGACGAGAAATGATGTGTGAGTTCTAATGAACATGGGAAATTGCACAGTGGAGTGTGATTAGCCTGAATTATTGGACTGTGTCTCTGTATTGCCTCTTCTGTTCTATTAATCTTTGTGGAAAACATCTTAATATAACGGTACAGATCATAAAATTTCACTAACAGACAAACGCAAACTACAATTCATTTGGGAAAAAAATGTGACAACTAAGGAGTCAAAGATGTGTTGGTTTGCCCTATTGGCCCCTGCTGATAAATACTGTACCTACACCATCTGGCAGCAAAACGCCTCTTTCCACATTTGACGACTATTCAGAAGTATCAGATTTCTATTAAATAATTCCATTGTAGTATTCCAATGCACATCATGCTTTTGAGAGCCATAAAATATTTTGGGACACGCTTTTATACACATCCCATGGAATACTTGTTTCTGACTGGTCAATTGTCACATTTCGCGGTTGTATATTCTTATAATGACTGTTGAACAGTTTATATTAAGTTAATATAAATCAATATTATATTTATAAATATTTCTAAATTTGTATTTTTTATTTGCTAGCTAGCCATTTTGTACAGCTCTCTGCTAGTCATAAACCCCTCACGAAAGATACAGTGAACTTTTCAACTCATTCTTACAGCCCCGTGTCCCAATATGTTGTTACAGTACATGATTTACAATACACAACAAATGTTCCAATTATAACTTTGTATTATGTCTCGCAGGTGTCTGTATGGGGAGCAGTCGTCCATAGTGGCTTACTATAAAGTGAATACTAAAAGCAGAATGCAGTGTGTCCAGCAACTGTGTAAATTTTGTGCATCGGGCTGTTTTTTTAAAAGCTCGTGGCTCCCAGCGGACTTCAGTAGAACTGCTGCGCTCCATCCTCAAAGATTCTCAAACTGCAAACGTTGTGCAGATGCCAGCATGCTTCTGAGGACATCACATTAGATCTGATGTTCTCCTGGGGCTGCGCTCTCTGTTGGTGTGCATCATGCTGCATGTACGCGCACTGGCTCGCCACACCATGAATCACTGATTCATGACAGGTCACTCTCTTATGAGCGCTGTGAGTCAGCAGTTTTCATTTTTCCTGCCCTACAGTGTGAGCAGAAAAGTTTTAAAAGCCGTCTGTGATCTGTCTACAGCTGCTGTAGCACATCTTTGGAATATCATTAAATGCCACAGAAAATGACAGCTTTGGTGTTTCGCTAAAAGTCACATTGCCTGTCAATCGCAGACTGCAGTCAGTTCAGAGTCTTCGATTTTGCTGAGGCATTAAGGCCTCTTTATTTTAGAGCAATTTTGTCACTTATTCAGTCCAAAAGTTCACAAATATGTTAAAAGCTGCCGTTCGTCTGGGCTCTTAAGTGTATTGGTTTATTGACTGAGTACATTACTGTACTGTTATACTAACTGTACAGGTTAGTGTAAAAACAAACATGCTGATAAGAATCCTGCATCCTTTGCTTTTTCTCAGATCCCCCTGCTGTGGAGCCGGCGTATATGGAGATTAGACAGGGACTGGGTCGCCCGTTCTCCCTAAACTGCAGGGTCCTACGTGCCCATCCTTCCAGAGTGCTGAAGTACGAATGGAAGCTGGGCACCAGATTGCTAACGATGGGCCAGTTCGACACTCGGGACGAAACGGAATATCACGTAAGGGCGCTCAACCGCGAGGGCTACGGGGCGTACACCTGTGACATCACCAACGAGGCAGGGGCCGGGCGGTGTACTTTCCTTGTCACAGGTAAGACAACTGCAGATATATTTGTAAAGTATCGGTTTCAAGTGAGGGTCCCAACTGGTGGGAAAAATGGTCTGTTTTGAGTTGTGAACAGCAGAGGAAAAAACAATGCTAAAGGTAAATAATATACACGTGTTCCTGTAGCTCAACTAGTAGAGCAAGGTGCTAGCAATGCCAGGATCATGGGTTCAATTTCCATATACTGATACAATATGTAGTATATGGTGTACCCCAAATTAACTGTAAATCACTTTGGATAGAAGTGTCTGCCAAATGCATAAATATAATGTTTTGTGTAGGAGGATAACAAAATAAATAGGCACAGCAACTTTTAAAAGGAAGGAAGAAATGCTTCCCGTGACTGCTGATGTTCACATCAAAGGCTGTGTATCCAATCAAAGCATTTTTTTGCAAATTCAAATGTCGCTTGGTAAAAGTTAGTTAAATTGGGCCGATGCCAGCCAATGACAGGTTGCATAACAGCCATTTTCGGAACATGCATTATTAATACATTTTAATACTTTAACATTTTTGTATATCTTTATGTAATAATCTATTTTGGTTGGACAGCACTTAAAGGTAGAGTAGGCAGTTTTGAAGATGCTAGCAATAGCAAACTAGCTTTAAAAACATAAGATCCCACCCTTCCTTCAGAGCGTTCTCCAAAGCCACGCTTTACTCAAATGAATGCATGCATACATCGTTTGACAGGCATTTTGTTGGACATTTTATGGTCCTTTCACAGAAGATATATAAATGTATGTAGACCAATTTACTTGCTTTCAGGATGTGAAGAGACTTTCAATCAGCATAACAAAAAATGTTTCTGAAACAAATCACCCATTTTGTCTTTAATGCTCATTGTAAAATCTGTGTCTTGATGCAAAAACCAGTTAAGAACCACAGGTTTACAATACAGCTGTACCGTCACTGATCCTGTTAGACAAATGAGACACATCCCAGATTAGTTTTCTACGTTCACGTTTAATGATCTAGAAATATTGCTGAAGTGCCCTGTTTTTATTTTTTATTTTACTGTCTGTTAAGCAGATCTTGTTTTTGAAATATCTCCTTATATGCAGACTCTACACATTTTGACATAAGCACGCAATGTAAACCCAGTTATTAATATGAAGACATACAAATCAACCACAAGCACTTAAGCAAGAGAACCACTTCACCCCAGAATGAATTAAATTGTGGAAAACGTTAGAAAAGATGATTCACAAGCCACACATGCTTTTTCTTGGAGATTCAGAATGCCATATCTGGGACTTTCCGGATGTCTGTTTTGGCACCGATAAATCCAGTCCACAGTGTCACCTGGAACGTTGGGTTCAAGCCACAGAGCAATTGCTCTTTGATTTTGTGCCATCACATAAGCAGGCCGATCTCATGCCTGCTACAGCACCAGACATTCATGTTTAGAAATGGGAACTGCTAGCTCGTGATTCTGCCCTCCCTGATGCTGAATATTCATGGCTGAAATCCCAGCTGGTTGATGAGGCATCCTGGACCAGAGGAGGATGCGGTAGAGATGAGATACCTGCTTTCTGATGCATAGGTTATTCTCGGAGTCTTAATCATTTAATTTGCATTGACAATTTCCTTCTCTGTTCAGTAAGCATAAAAGAGGATTATATCACTCATATCCACTCTCCTTGTCTCTCTCTGTCTTTTTCTCCTCCATGCACTTTTGTAGGACATGCTGAAGGCCATTATTTCACACAAACCATGAGTCTGCGATGCGCTTCTGCTCGCTGCAATGCAGGAACATGCTGCCACCCCTGCCCACCCCTGCCTCTCATTTATCATTTTCATCATACAGATGCAAGCCAGCAAACCCCATGTTGAGTCCATTTTATTGGAGGTTAAGCTCCTGTGATGTTGAATCACAAAGCAGACTTGAGAAAATCAGGGAAACCGAACCAAAACCGCAACAACAGAACAACAGTCGAACTGTTGTCGCCGCCATCGGCTTTTTCGCTTCAACAAATGGCCAATGCATCAAATTGACGTTTCACTTTGTCACAGAAATGTGCAAAAGATAAACGTGTTAGAAGATAAATAAGCTGGAATTTCCTCTGTCCCAGAAAGCATTTCAGATGTGCATGGCACAGAGGAACGTGAATGAAACAGGGTTGCCAATTAACACAGGAAGAGAAAGTTCAAAGAGTTGAAAGAATGCATTAGGAACGTGTTCTGTGTTTGAGGAACATCAGGAATCCACACCATTTACAGAAGGTCTTTCTGCTTGATCTTTATAACATGACTTGTCTGCAAGCTGGGTGAAGTCTGATATCTCTAGTGAAAATGCTTCTCTGAATACATTCATTTTGTTACATTCATTTTTAACTTAACAAAAATCATTGCAAACTATCAGAATAACAATCTGATAAAAAAGCTGATGATTATTAAATATTTCTTAGTATCAGCTTTAACAGAAGCAAGGAAATCTGACCTTTTGTATGAAGAAGTTAACATGACCACTGTGTCAAATGTGCACAATTGATTAGTGACCCATAAACAGCGCAGGCTCTGAAATAATTCATCCTCATTTTATATCTTAACTTTTCTGTTTTTCAAAATCCCCAAAATGTATGTTTATATTTTTAGGTTTAAATGAAAATGATAATCCTGTGGTCTTAGACTTTTAGATCCCACTGTACCTATATACATACAGTATGCACAAAAACTGGGTATTATGGCGTGATGTGGTGTGTATTATGGATTAGTGCTTCTGAGGAGCATTGAGTGTACCGGATCAAAAGTTTGTGCTTAAAAGGCATCTTCACCTCATTTATAGACTAGGAGGGAAGTCGCTCTTAGAATCCCTGTTCCAAATGTAGGAGCTTCTGGGTTTCATTGGCCGAGTGACAGCTGATTCATGCAGTACTGTCTCTCTCCATCTTAGACTGATTTAAGAGTGATGTGTTTTACGCTGCTCCTGTTTTTCTTATTTTCTCTGCACCTTCACTTAAGCATTGATTCCCAAAGGAGTCAAATTTATCCCTAAGCCTTAAGCAGAGTAAACTCGATAGACCCATTAGCATTGCTTGTAGATTTTTCTTCTCCTTTCTAATAAGCCGAGGATAAAATAAATGCCGTTGACAGTCCTTATCCCTGACCTGCAGAGATCAGCACATTTGCCCAGCGTCCACCTTTCCTCGCTCTTCATAATATATCCCCCACGTTCCAGCCGGTCTCCTGCAGAGAACAGGGGCTTCTGGATGGAGTAGCGTGTCTGGCTAAAGATTTTTGTCTGTATTCTGTTGATCTTTTAATTTAATGAGCTTACATTTTCTGTGTTTTTTTTGTGTGTGCAAATTACATATCTGTTCGTTTATGCTTTGATTTTGCAAGTGTTTTTTTAAAGCTTCGCAAAAAACAGACAAGCCTTGATGATAATCACATTTCCCCCTCTTTTTATATTTATTTTCCACGGGCTTGTCAGCTTACAGCAGAGAGAGAGATGAGATCTCCTAATGGCTTTGCTTTGTGTTTCTGTCTGCTTTGAAGCGCTGATGGAGAATGTTCTTCCATTCACCCGTTTTCCACCAGCAAAGTTTTCTAATCACATCCACGATATCCGCCAGCATTGCTTCAGTGCACCGGCCGCTTGACCTCTCGCTCTAAACATTAGACTGCCGATGTATTTATTAATGATCTCAACATACATACCGCGTAATAACAGTGAGACACTTTTCCATGAATTTTAGAGGAACAATCGAGTGTGTTTGCTAAGCTGGGATTTAGTTCCATTTAGATCAAACTATTCCCTTTTTGCTCTTTCAAATTAATATAAAAACGAATCCTTTCATTTTCAACCTTTTGTTCAAATTATTTATCTGACAGACCTCTTCTGGTAGCCATTAACTCTAGAATACCTAAGACGACAAATTCACTTCACTTATTTGCATTTTATTTCAAAGACATTTTATTTATGTCACTAACCACCCGTAATCCATATTTTGTTGCACTTGACCATACATATTAAAATTAAATCACTTCTCATCATTTTTCCTTATTATTAGTCTTATTATAGTAAGTAGTATAGTAAGTATAGTAAGACTATAATAAGTTAGTCTTAGTTAGTCTTAGTCCTAGTTAGTCTTATTATTATTTTAGCACCTTATTCACAAAAGTCAGTGCTGTTTGTGAGGATATTAATGTTGTGCTAACAACGTTTGCAGAAAGCAGTTGTAAACTGATTGTTGAGGTGCTTTTGTCTTTAATGGGCAAGAAACAACACAGATGGAGCAACGACCTTGAACTGGGACTCAATCTCGGTTTACCTGCACCTGTTTAGCTGCCCACAAGGCTGTATTTCTGCCATCTAAGTTTTTGTAAAATAATGTCTGTGTATTTTCTGTTGATCTTGACAGCAGTAATTCATTGTATGATGATCAAATGATGGAGTATCCATGTATCCATCCAGAGGTGCATCGTAGACTGCGTTATTTTGGCATTTTAAAGGGCTGATTCAGGTTTCTAGGCTGCAGTGGTGAAGTGATGCTTTACAGTCCCAACTAAGTATGGCAAATCGTGGCAGTCAGATGCATCTTTCACATTCCTTGCACTGAAAACCGGCCTGCCAGATGGGGAATTGCACTGTGCAAATTGCGTTGAGCACAGATTTTTTGGGCATGTTTGCGCTGTTACCTGATTTGCATAATTCCTATAGCGAATCGGATGCTAATACAACGACGACAGCATGTGCAAATAACAAACAGCGCTGTCAGCCCAGCACAATTTGTTCTTAGTGAGTTCCCCCAAGAATATTTCTGATGACGAATCAGGCTTTCAACAAACAGGAAACAGGGAACCGCAACTTAATAGAACACAGGAAAATCCAACACAAGCCATGGAAATCTTTGAATCTGACTGGATTTGTTTGTTTAACATAATAAAATTGTATAAGAATATCAGACAGGATGAAGCAAGTAATAACCCAGGTTTGTATTTTCCCTCAGTTGTGTGGCTGTGAATTTGATTTAGTGCTTTAGTAAATTCACAATAATAAATGACAATGGGTTGTTGTGTTTTAGGTAAAGCCTATCCGCCTGAGTTCTACTATGACACCTACAGCGCTCTGTGGCAGACCAAGCCTCGCGTTTATGGCTTCAAACTTCAGTGGACACAAATGAATCCCGGTGCGGTGGACCGTATCATGGCCTATCGACTCGGTATCAAACAGGTGAGTGAGGCTGGTCGCTTATTTAAAGGTCGTGATGTCAAGAAGTTCTAGAAGTTCTATTTTTCTTCTTCTATTTGTTTTAACTGTGGCATATTTTAGAATCCTTGCCAAACCTTTGATGATACGGACTTCTGGAGTGTTTTTTGTTTAAACTGTGTTACATTTTCTTTCAAGTCGAAGTCAGGTTATCATTTTGTACTTAAAAATAATCTACAGTACCGTAAAAAGTAATAACACACTACAGTAAACAGATAAGAAATGTTAAACAAAGAGGATATATATACAGAATTATCAGGATAGATTGGGACACTGTGGGGATACTATGTTTGGCCTAGTATTCCCTTTAATAGATAGAGTGAGTTCAAATTAAATGCACCTGCTCGCCTGTGAAAAAGGGCTCTGCTCATTGCAAACTGTCATATACACTATAATTGTTTATAGACTATTCAGTGATGGGGAAAAACTGTTGTTTGTGTAGAATCCATGCTGATGGTACAACTGTCATGTGTGTCGGAGTAATGCGCAAAATTACTTACACATACACAGAGAAAACAATGTTTCTGAGGCTCCTCGAATTAGAACTTTAATTGACAAAACAGGGTTAGTCAGGGAACTTTATTAGGATTCATGGAAGACGTTTATGGCTATTGTTGATATAGTTCGTGTCAGTGAAACGGATACGTTCTGTTTATTGAGTCGGGTTAATATTTGTGGAAGCGCTTTAGCGCTCTCCAACGCACTGTAGCCGCTGTCCTGCCTCGCCGCATGTGGTCACGCCGAGCAGGGCGATTGTCAATTACGAGTCATCATCGCTCTGTTTTGTCACCCTCTCCTTCGCACTTCCTCTGCTCAGCTGGAATGGCAGCCTCCACGGCCATTTATAATGACATCACATGGGCTGATTTATTCCTTGTCAGATTCGCCTTTGCTGGTGGGCGCCTACTGGTGCTCAAAGTCAACATGAAGTACACAGAGCACGTTTTTGCAGGCCATCTTGTCTCTTTACCTTATATTTGTTTTACTCATTTCCGTTCCATTTCTCCCTTCCTCCATTTCCCTCTGTTTCTCTCTGCCTTTTTACATTTTCTATCAATATGTGCTCAGCACTCGTCTTTTGGGATTGTGTAATTAGTAGTGTTGACAAGACAGTGGAACATGTTTTAGCACTCCGATTTTTATTCTCAGGGGTTTGTTGTGTCTTAGAAGTTTGTTTTTGTGGTAACTGTGTCTAGGTAGTTGACGCAAAACGTGTGACTTTCTTGTTATAAACATTAACATTTCCGTTTAAATTATATATGAATATATAAGGGCATATATAAGTGTATACGCCCTTATATGGTCACCATTCTATTAAAAAGCCTCATGTTTGGTTTGAGGCCATCACATGCTAGTATACTCTTGGTTGACATCATTCATTTTCAGGCAGATATACCTTTTATAAAATTAACAGTCTATGTCTTCTGAGGAAGTGCGCCTAAATACTGATGACTCATAATGCACTACACAAATTTTTGTCCAGTCAAATGCTCTCTAGAATGAGAATGTCCCTCCCCCTGCAACCAGCCAGCAAGCAGCGAATGTTACCGCGGTTCATTTTGCGGTTCATTGTCCTGTGACAAGCTTATTTGCTGTTAAAAAAGGAACAAGCCCCTGTTGTGTCCAACCATTTTGTTTTAATAGGCAACACAAACAAACAACACAGGATAAAAATTTTGCCTGTCAAACAATTTTGTGGCTTTGTGAAAAACATTTTATTTTCACTGATCCATTGTTTCAAACGTTTCAAATGACAAATTATCATTTCTAAAATAAAAATAAAAAATGAATGCCATCTTTGAATTAATATGATGTGAATCCATAAAGGCTGCATGCATTAAAATAATAAAAAGATTTGCATAATGCTGTCTAAAATAATTTTTAGATGCAGTACAGCATGTCACACCGCAGGACATGTCAAAAGTATTTCATATCTGTGTGTGTGTGTTCTCTGGAGTGGAACAATATATTGGATGGACTAAAGAATTAGATAATAATAAAAATTCATGTATCCCATAAAGCCAGTGTGATGTATCTATCGATTTCCTCCATTGGTTTTGCAAATGAAGGCTATGGTGTATTCATCAGAAGCTGACTTTCTCTAAAATATTACAAGCTTAAACAGCAAAGACTATCCAGGATGAACCTTGTTCACCATTATTCACCAGCACGTGTCACGTTTATCAGAGCTATTTGATTCATTACCATTAAAAGAGAAATAACAGCACGTTATTTGCACTACAGAGAGGAGTCATTGTACCATCCTCGATGACTTAGCAACAGAAAATACACCTGGCACAGCAAAGAGAAAGTCAAAAACAAGGGAAGAGGGCAGAAAACTAATTAACTGCTGTGTCCGGTGGTACAAAGCTGCCACAATAAGATAAGCTTTACGGGAGAAATCGCGGATGGTTAGCTGCGTGAAGCGATTGCGCAGGTGTCTGTCTGGGTGTTTGTGTGCGCGCACGCACGGGTGGGTGTGTAGCTGTGTTTCATGCCTAGGGTGGGTGATGATTGACTCATCTGTTCCGATCATGATGGAGTGGTCTGGTCCCTTCATTAACGCCTTATATTCTTTCCACACAGCCTCTGCACGTCTTTTTGTTCGCCAACTGTTGTTCCGCAGTGTATTTGTTCTGTTTAACACAGCGCTTTCGCACCTACGCGCTCATCCATCATGTCGTCTTGCCCCGGTCACCCGTCGACGCGAGCGCTTTGAAACATTCCCGAGCTCGGTTACATTTTGTGGCCTCTTCAGCATTTTGGCGGGTGACATTTCCAGGACGCGGCATGGGAAGTTAGGCTGACAATCCTAAACAAGAGGGTTTAGAGTGCGCACGGGCTAACGGAGACACTGCCAGCCAAGCATATTAGGCAGTGCTTCAATGCCTCAACCCTGGGACAGGCAATTTTACTGCGGTAGTCTGGCGTGTTTATGAATCCCCTAGGAATGAGATTGCTTACCCTTTTTTATAGCCTTTACTATATTAGCACTCGTTGAGACTACGTGAGCACACAGTGATATAAATGAATACGTACTGAAAGGAGAAATTACAAATTAGATCTCTCTATAGTTTATCCCATACAGCAATAAACATTAGACTGCGTTTCTCAGGGATAAATGGACGTTAAGCACAGTTCTTTGATAAAGAAACTAACAGATATTCAACCCAAATGGTCTGAAAACTAATCTTTTATGGCACAAAACGATCATTTTTGTCATAAGAAAAGTTTCAGTTATTGCTTAATGCAGTGGAGCTTTAAATGAGTGAAATTAAGAGGCAAAACTTTTCAAAACAGCATGCAAAAACACTTAAAGATGCACAGACTGTCAATTATTGGAGAATTGTGACTCCGTTTAAAAGCACCATTACGAAAATATTTCACTCACTTGGTCATTGACTAACCGATTGTTGAGTGACTAGTCATTGTGTAATCATCTCTACTCTGTAACAATTTACAATTATGTTCCATTAGTTAACTACATTAATTAACTACATTAGTTAACGTGAACTATTGTTGTTGTGTCTGTCAATAGTTAATGCACAATAAACTAAGATGAACAATTGCATTTGAAAAAACAAAGATTAATAAATGCTGTAAAAACATTTACTTTCAGTTTATGTTGTATTTACTAATGTTAACGAATGGAATCTCGTTGTAAAGTGTTGCCTTGTACGCTTGCTGTGTCAATAACTGACTTATTTAGCAACTTATTTAGACTTATTTAGTATGTCTAATTTCATTCTCCTAAAGGAATTTTAGGTGAAATGTATAAGACAAAGTTGATGCATGCAATTAAACAGCTGATTAAGTCTCCTGAGAAGGGAAAGAGCAGCCTGTTTCCCCCTGGGTATCTGCTATTTGTTTTCTAGTGATTTCTAGTTACATGTATTGATTAGTGTAAATGTGAACTTAATCATTTAGACACCATCTTGATTTACTGCTGTGTAAAACAAAAAATTAGGAAACTTTACAGGTATAGAGAATACAGTGATATTTAGTTGCCCCCACACAACATATACATGCAGAAATGTTGATTTCCGTCATAATCACACAGCCCTTGTTCTGTGTAGAAGCTCTGATGTAGAATCTTGCCCTCTTATATTGAGTCCTTAAAGGTTATTAAAGACAATGCAGAACTGATCTCAGATCATTGCTAAAGGACAACACATAACCATAGCCCTAATGTTTTAATGACCTAATAATTCACTATATCGCACACTTATTTAAAATTTAACGAGGCCTTTTAACATTTTTCCTGGACTTATGGTGCTTAACAGACTGTTGTAAAAGTCATCTTAACGACTTAGGATTGGATATACGCTAAGGTTACAAGTCTGTAGTGTCAAAAGCTGACTGAGCTTAACATTTGCCGAATGCTATGAAACAGTTTTTTAAAACATTTTAAAATAACAAATCTTTATTTAAAGGGAATTTTGTTTAATGGTAAATCTCTTTAAAGATATTTGTTTCGTACTATCTGTAACTCACAGGCTGGAAACGAATGCAATCCTGTTGTACTACAGCTGTTTTCATTCAGTGTTGTGTCATTTTAGAGGCATTTAAAGATATTTACATGTAACGCTTCCAAATCCATATTACA
>JAZGTI010009223.1:0-19115 GCA_036877585.1 Botia kubotai | reverse complement strand
CACAAACAGCAATGTGTTATTTTGTAATGTGAGCCTATAAGCCTTTTTTGTAACTCTATTTGGTAGACATCACACATTTAAGCTTTAAAGATGTGTGAGACAACCACAAGAATACAGAATGGCTAATAAATCCAAAGGAGCTCTATAAATGTGTCATGAGCAGGGCCGCCTACCCATGACTCCCTCAGAGGTGTTGACAGGCGGGGTGTGAGACGCGCTGACGAAGGGCGAGGTGCTGGCACTACTGCGGTGGAAGCTGGACATGGGCGGCAGGCTAGCGTTGATGTCTGTGGGTGACACTGAGTGTGGTGGGTAGTTCTGTAACAGGTGACAGAGAGAGAGAGTACAAGCATGGGTTGAAAATGTCAGAGAGTGAGATTACAAAATATTGAAACTAGACAAAGAAACTTGACAAAATAGTCAACTTCACTGATCGACTAGTCAGTTGTTGGATAACTAGTTCAGTACAGCAACACAACTAGGTTATTCTGTAAGGCAAATGTAATTGAAATTTTAAGGCGGTGGTTTTTAAGCCTCGTTTTGGCCATTTTGTAAGTCTTCCTAATTTAACAAAAATGATTCAGATCACCAGCTCTTTAAGAGAGAGCGGGATGAACTTGAACTGGGTGTGTCAGATAAGAGAGTGCAGTTCCAGGAACTAACAACTGCCGCTATAAGGTTATATTACAAAGCTATTGACAAATGGTACTCTACAGGTTACTGTGAGTTTGCACATAATCATGCAGAAAATGACAGCTGCACTTGGCTGAACCCACAAAGAGATGCAGAGTGTTCTCACCAGGCGGTCGTGTGCGTGCAGGTTGCTGTAGTTTCCAGACTGTGGCATGTGAGATGAAGATCCTCCCAGCATTCCTCCATAACCTGGCTGGCTGATCCCATTGGACGAGTTCCACATTTCAGAGGAATTGTGGGTCCCATCTGATTAGAAAACAAGGATGTACATTTAAACATGGGAAACACGGCCTTCTGGCTTCAGAGCAAGTTACTTTGTAAACTTTGGCGTGGATGGTTTTAAACCGAGGCGACATTTATGTAATCAATAATGCTGATAAACCAGGAAAAACAGAACACACAGTCTGATATGTGAGCTGTCTGACCCCCCCACACTCATTATTTTGGATAGTGAGCATGTCAGACATTCTGCTCTTTAAATCTGCTTTTTACACTTGAGACCGAGCCCAGCGCTGAGCACAGCTGAGATAACATTCGGCCAGGCACAGTTCACTTGCTTCTGCCTCAACATTTAAAGGAAAAATTCTTTACAGACTGAAACATGTGGCTTGAAACAGCTGTATAACTTAAAAACTTTATATAATAGTAAACTTCACAAATCATCTAGTCGGCTCTTGGACAACTAGTTTAGAAGTAACTCAACTAGTCTATTCTGTAATACAAATTATACCTAATGTTTACTGTAAGGCAGTGGTTTTTAACCCTGGTTTTTGGCACACTGCATTTGACCAGGCGCAGTTCACTTTGCCTCAAAAAAATTCTTTCTGACGGAAACACGTGGCTGGAAACCGTCGTATAACTTTTAACAATCTTGATTGGCAAAACTTGACTCCGCCTGGTTGGTTTACTATATACATCTGTGAGGTCTGTAGCATGAAGTCGGCAGTGACTGAAGTGTAAGAAGTTTCCAGACGAAAAAACAAACCACAAATGTTGGTTCAGTTTGTGGAGAAAAAATGTTCCAGGAACTGTCTTCTGAGTGCTGAAAATGTTTACACAACTGAAATAAACTGAATGAAGATTCTAAAAGAAGATTCAGAATTCCATGTCACAGAATTATTTGGCAATGAAATCAGTCCCCATTATATATAGCGCACATCTTTGTAAAGAAATGTAGATGCGTAGAGGGAATAATTCAGTCTTAGGCCAGAAACATGCTCCAGCAAATGCATAAACAGAATGCACGAAAGTGCACGAAAATAATGATAAGTAAAAGCTGTAATGACTGACCGAAGAAAGTGCTTGCGAACATACTGCCGGGCGGTTTGGGGGACGGGTAGGATGGAGAGTCTCTGTTGAAGTCTTCTGAGTTGGGAGATGGCGCATACACCTGAGGAAAAAGGAAAAAAACTCATGAAAAATTAGGCCTTTATCACCCCTGAAATTGTTAACCCAGGGCCATTCTTAACCCCGGTAATGTAATCCAGGGTTATCTTGTTTGAGTTATATGAATATTTAATGAGGTAGTGACTGAGGCAATTTATGATTGGCTGTCGGTTGCTGAACACCTGGCGCTTTCATTCTGACATCACATTGCTTCACACTGGCTGTATAACTTGGTTAACCCTTGGTTTCATACCACAGAGTTACAAGTGTTGCTAACACTGTTTAAAAAATAGAAATGTGATACAGAAGACCAAGAGCAAGGAAACACAGTTCGCTGTTTTTCTACAAACTATAAATGAGACTGTCGCACAGACACGCACGCGCCGTTGAGCGTGTCCTCATGCACTGGAGTATAAAAACGACTGTCCTAATTCACACATGCCACGAAATCTGACTGCATAATAAAACATAAACAATACAACCCGACGCATACGGGCAATTTACAAATTCTTTGATGTAACAGATGGCTAATTTGGAAGCCTTTGGAAGAAATAGGAGAGGATTATCTGCAGTGTTATGCGCTTCAATGCTTAATTGCAATACAATGACGCCGACATGCACGGCCGCCGAGCGAATGCATCAAAACAAGTGGATTAATATGCAAGTGCGTCAGTGTGTTTGTGTTTATGTGTGTGTATTTTAGGAGCTGCGGGGTGAGATGGGGTCAGGCCAGCAGAGCAGTGGTTACAGCTGCAGAAATGCCCATTCCAGTAGAGGAGGATCAAAGACGTGAGGCTACAGCCCAGCAATGTGGCTCTCTTAGTTCATCTGCACCAGATGGGACAAAACCCAAACCGCCTCCCAGAGCGAGCGAGCGAGCGAGAGAGCAAGAGAGAGAGAGGATGCCCCTCAACGTTTGTCATTAAGATGTAACACACTCCAGCTGCCACCTCGGCGTCCTCTCTTCACCTGGCACGTAAATTCCCTGCGAGGACCCGATTGCTTCGTCACGTTTGTAAGAACTAATCACTGTAACGTAGAGCAGATGCGCAGCGCAATGTGTTTCTAATTACTTTGAGTAACGATCTGTCACGATCTGTCCCTCGGCCCAACATCATACTGGCCATTTTCCTGTTCAAAAAAGTCCCACCAAATGATATCATGTTAATGCTCTGTTTGAAGAACAAGAAGACAACGTGATACCAGTTAGGATTGTGTCTAATACCATACAAAACAATTTCACCAGTACACTGTTCCATATCATTATTTATGTGAAGAAATATATAATAACAAGACTAATTAAAGTAAGTATCAAGTAATAATAACAATATTAATAAGGATAATAATAATAATTATTATTATTATTATTAGCAGAGAACAAGCATGAATAGAGGGACAATTACTGGAATACTAATAGAACAGTACAGCTAAGAAACTGTGATAATTAACGAGCAACACATTGCTAATAATTATATTAATTATAAGTATTACATTTTACACATATCAATTTCCATTGAGCTACAATATTTCAGATCAGCTGCATCTCACACACTAAAACACCCGCAGCATGTCACTACACACTGCATTCAACTCAGCATCTAAAGCCCCTTCTGTCAGCCAAGCCAGCTGTGTGCGGCCGGCACCTTGCTGAGGCGGCAGTACAGGTTCATGTGATTGGCAGTGAATGTGTTTGTAATTTGCTGCGGGCTCCCGTGGGTGTGCAGGCGCGCACATGTGACCCTGGCGCTGGAAGTCCCCTGGTGATCTCAGGTTAGGGCGGCGTGGGAGAGGACCCTTTGTCTCCGCCTCACGGCTCAATGGGCAGCATATGGCAGTGGATAATGCTAATTGTCCGCTTTAACCCGAGCTAACCAGTCGACCCGTTAATAAACCTTCCTAAACACCCGCGCCCCTCTCCACCACCAGGACAGAGAATAAAAGAAAGATCGAGAGAGAAATAGAGAGAGGAGGAGGCAGTTGAAAAAAAGAGAGAGCAAAGGAAATGCTTCCTTTGACCAGAGCTTTAATTAGGAAGCTGTCAATTACCTAGAAGTCTCTGGTCTAAACACTCACATGTTCAAAAGGTTTCTCCCCTCATTGTTTTTTTGCTTTTTTTGTCAATAATCAACGAGGAAATAAACAGAGAGGAAATCAGTTAATAGAGATGTATTATTGTCTGCAAAACAACACACAGTTCATCCCGAACTATTATTTATAAAAGGTTGTTTGTACTCATAAGCAAACAAGCAATACAAACAATTTTTTCCAAGTCCTGTGTGTGTAAGTGGTTCCGAAGACTCATGCTGATGAGTGAAATGAGTTTTTCTCATCTGCTTGCATGTCACACACCTTCCTTTGATCTAAAAACCACATCCATCACAACACAGAGGAAAAAAAGCACTAAACTGTCAACATAAGGATAAGCCAATAGACAACTGCGAGAGAGGTAGGGAATAGAGAGAGAGACGAGAGAGAGAGAGACAGAGTGTAATGGAATAAATGACTATGGAAGGAGAGGAAAAAGGCCAAACAACAGTGTAACCCACAAGGACAAGCTCACAGCTGAGGGACGGCAAGTGACAAGGAATATCCTGCCTCTGCATGCCACTTGTTTTGAGTCGGATCGCGGCCCGAGGGCCTTCCTTTTCAACTCCCATCTTACACAGTTATGAAGGCGAAAAGGCAAGTTATACTCACACAATGAGCCCCTATTGAACACAGCGGCTCTGTCCTGAAGGGACACGCTTTGAGATTTAAAACTAAGTCTGCTCACAAAGTGAGAGCGGTGAAACTTTGAAACTTAAAAGCATTTGGTTCCTTTCAGATACAGGTGAAAAGACTCTCAAGAGCTGAAAAACAACACAAGCGTCTGCTTTGAACAACTACAGACGAACACACTGACGCATTATGCAAAGTTATTGCCAGAACAAAACCATCATAAAGGCCCTTGTATGTTTGTATGCGTGTATCTCTATGTACTTGATAATAAACATCAAGCACTATTTTTTCAGCGCAGTTTCTTTAGAACCAAGTTAAAAATCGCAATTTTTGCAAATGAAAGTGGAGGCAGGAAACGGCAACACCTTAGACAAACACATCCCCGCTTCTTAAACCCTGACAAATATGTGAATTAAATGCAGAACAGCGCAGAGGAAATAAAATACTTCGCACATCATAAACTCCAGCCAATCAAAGCACGGAGAGAGCGCTTGCCCTCCAGGGCCCGGCCATAAAAGTATTGGTACCAGCTTGACATTCAAACAAATCAATTTGACTTTTATCTTTGTTGATGCTCACGGCATCTGACATTTAATAAATAAATAATATCCGTGCCAAGATATAAATAAAACAACAACACAAGGAAGGGTTTATGGGGTATTTACCCACTGCTTTGGATCATAAAGCTCAACTCTGACCCACATGCTCCTCATTTTCTCTTTCCTCCCCAGACCGGCATTACAAGGCTGGAAATACTTAATATAAAAAGATCAAAGTGAGCTTTGTGGTGCAGGAACAAAGAGATCTGTCATAATAGCCTACGAGGAAAGCTAACTCTGGATTCTGTCAGTTGATCTAATAAAAAAAAGTGAAACACAAGCTACAGTCTCATGTTTGTCTCCGGAAAAAGAGCGAGATTTGAAATGCGGACTACTAAAGTACTATGATTAAACTACTAAATACTATGATTACTGCCACTCTTGTTAAAGGCAACATTAACAATATGAATAATAGATAAATGTAATAAGCAAGCAATCTGTAAGAGGAAACGACTCATTCTTAAATTCGGCAACCAGATGGAGAATTCTCTAGAGCACCGCATGGAAAGAGAGAGAGAAAGAGAGAGAGAGAGAGAGAAAGAGAGGGAAAGAAGGAGAGGGAAAGAAAGGGAGAAATCTATCAGGGAAATCTACTGGAAACTTTTTCCCTCCCTATTTGTAATATGGAGATACAGTTTTATATAAAACTAATTACACACACTTTGAATATAATTTTGATTTTTAGAATAATAATTAAATACTAGTTAATTTGCTTCATAAAAGACATCCCCAAGGAAGGCTTTGTCATATTTAGCTAATTTGTGGAGAATTTTGTCCCTGAACTACAGGACATACCATTGGGCTCTACAGCTTCACAGACTAGCTATTAATAAATTACTACTATTATTATGGTTGCGTTTTCAGAATTTAAAATGACATTATAAAAAAACTATTTCTAGCAAAACAAAATATTTTTGGCCACCCATGTGTAGCTAAATAGGCCCCCGCTCCACACAAAACACAAAAACAGGTGAGTCACCACATCATCTTTCTCGTAACCTGTACCACCAATCCAATCAACAAGCACCTGACAAAGGTTCAGCCCACACGCACACGCATGCTCGCACGGACAGCTGCACACAGACGGGCAAAGAGGCATTATGAGAGGCACACAGAAATCAAAGGGCCCGTGGTGGAGAGGTTTAGGAGCCCCATTAGGATTCCTGTAGAGAGAAGAATGCCTGGCTGATTACAAACAGATGGAGGACCAGCGATGCTGCTGCTCTGAGCTCAATCTGCAAACAGGAAAGTCAAACCTCAACAGACAGACTCTCTTCCTTAATCATTCCCAGACTCCCACTTGTTATTATTATGAGCTTGTCTCAGCGCTTAGCGAGGTGGCTGCGCAAAACCCGCGCTGAGTCCCGAGCACAGCCAGCATCAGTCAACACAACTACAGACGACACTAAAAACATGCAGAAAAAAAGTCTAGAGATGCCAAAACAAATGCAGAGCTGCATGTTTATCAAGAAAATAGTGACAGACTGGCTGTCACTTTCCTTCTTAAAATCAGCATGAGTCATTTGTTCCTTAAGACGTTTAGCTGAAATATTATTTGTGCAATGTAACATAATGGTTAAACTTTTAACATCAGTTAAAATTTGAATAAAGAAAATCAACTCACACTTTTTTGCAGTGCAAATGTTGACCTAGCTCAGACTGAGGTAATGGAAACACAGCAGTCATACACACACACATGCTCTCACACGCAAAGCTAGACCCTCAACTTAACAGTTTCAGTACACCGAACAGTCACGGTTCATCAGTCCATTAAACCCAACAGCCCACGAGTGCATGAAAAACATGTTTACTTACACACACTTCCTCCAGAGACAATAAAGCACTCACCGATTTTCCATTGTAGTAATACATGCTGCCCATTCCAGGCACAGGGTAAGCGCAATACATGATAAAAGCCTCAACACTGGAAAAGATGCGGAGCCTGAGAGAGTGGAACTCTTTCCCTACACATACATCCACCCTGCTGCACAAGGGACTAATTCCTTCAGTCCTGGCCCCCTACACATGGATCTACTCACAGACAACTTATGCAAAGCAGGACTGTACCAACTCAGCCGGTAGTGAGGGGGGTGGCTTACGGAAGGAGGCGGAGAACGGGAGGGACTAATACCCAATACTTGTGCTTCCCTAAAGCCTCATAAGTATTGAATAAAAGGAGGGGAGGGGGGAACGGAAAGAGGGAGGGATGGAAAACAAACAAGTAAGTGGGTTGACTTGTACTTTAAAAAAAAAGTAAATTAGCATTGTTGATTCTGTCGTGAGAATAGGGGCCTGATCGAAACAATGAAGCGACTAACATGTTGATTTACCTGTTGACTGTTGTCTGTTTGTATGCAAGCTACACGTAAACTAAATAAAATACTAAACGTTTTATAAACTAAACTGTTTATACTCTTGTCTGTGGACTTTACATATAAAATGTGCATTATTATAATAATATTATTATATCATTATTAATAATAATAATAATAAACGGCCTAACTATATCATTTTAGGTGTATAAACACAGAAACACACACTGTTCTTTATCCTGAGCTGATTAATATTACAATTGTTATTATTGTTTTGCTTTTATTGAACGGCTGAACTAATCTGATCAATTCACACCATCAATTAAAATACATAATTCCAAACAAAACGGCAACACATAATAAGAACCGCTATTAGCCCTGAAATTGTTAAAATTGTCTAAATTGTAAGCGTGGTGCCCGTGTTGCAAGTGCCGCGACCTGTGGCTGTTGTTTTAGCAGTCCCCTACGGTGGCGTGACAGCAAACACAAAGCTGTTGAACACATCCAACAGCTGCAGAGGGGGTCGAACCTGACGTCAAGCACAGAGAGCAATGACGCTCCACTTCCTCACACGTCTCCACCTCGCTCGCCCTCTCTCATAGCACCCGCTCCCCTTCCCGGGCCTCCTGCCCACAGACCGAGGGGAGCAGTGGGATGCTGGGGGATGAAGGGAAGGTAAATGAAGGGAAGTGGTGGGGGTGGAAGTGGAAGAGAGGCAAAATGATGGACACAGTTATTGAAAACGAATGGCTAGCTGTGCTTAAATAGACAGGGACAAAGCGGCAGAGGTCGTCCACGTGCTGTGAACACGCTGACCTGTAGCGCCGTCGGCCTCTTTAAAGCCTCTGCAGCCCGTTCCTCTCGGAGGTCTTTCATGTCTGTCACTGCAGGCTTCCCAGTCCAAACACATCCCCGCCCCCCTCGGCCCATTCACAACATTATTGTTATGGACAGATGAAAGCCTTCCTAGGAAACGATACTTTATTATACTTTTCCCTCTCATTCTATTATTATTTATTCTCTTTTCCTCTC
Organism: Botia kubotai; assembly: GCA_036877585.1. Classification (NCBI taxonomy): domain Eukaryota; kingdom Metazoa; phylum Chordata; class Actinopteri; order Cypriniformes; family Botiidae; genus Botia; species Botia kubotai. Next base: position 10,375 of record JAZGTI010009223.1, on the reverse strand, counting down.
GCATCGAGACTCTTTCAAATGTGTCCAAGGTGGTCGAGATGGACAGGCTGGTACCACTTTAAACCTGGGGCCGTTTCAAGTCGATGCTTTAATAGAGAGACGGTCGTGCTACACGATCATTTGAAGACTTCATAAAACAAATCCAGATAAAGAATGCACGCTGGGAGGAAAAGAACATGGAAAAAAATTATGAAGGAGAGAAACGCAGAGGGACAAAAGGATCACAAATCACGGACACATGTCCGGAGAGTTCGTCACGCACTCTCGCTTTGTTCTCGCTGGGTTGATGAGGAGAACTCCACACAGCTGCTGCGCACGCCTTCATTATGATGACCGTTATGAAAATGACCGATCGCGAGCGAGTACGAACCGTGTCTTTGGACATTTATCTGTGTTACAGACATGGATTGTTGTATAATGTTAGTCGCTACATAAACGTTTCACTTAAAAGTGAAAACTTTATAGTTTATTAGACTCAAAACTCATGTGTCTGTCTTGCATGTAACCCAGTTAGGCATGATGCAATGAAGTGATAAATGTTCCTGGTTTTCATTAGAGCGTGTTTCTATGGAGTATGTTTCCTGCTGGCTTGCTCCGCCCACAGTAAAATGGTTCAAATCTTGCTCCGCCTATTATTTGACTACAAACTGTACAAACTATTAATGTATAATATTAATTAACATGTATGTTCTAATTTTCTTTATTTCAGTAATATCATTATATATATTAGATATATTATTTTATATACAGTATTTAATTTCACTTTACAGTATTTTTTTTACAATTTTTTTATTGTTTTATTTTACAGTATTTAGTATTTCATTTTATATACAAATATTATTTAATTCTGGAAACCTATTAAGTGGCACCTGGTAAGGGAACTGTGTTAAACCAACCCAGTACTTTAACATAAAGGTCTGGGATTCACCTGTACTAATTCTGTGTGGATTATGCCGTTTAAATGTAGAAACAGCAGCAGACAGTCTGTGCCACTAATCAATCTGAAATCTAGACACCTCTAAATCAGCCTGCAAGTTACAAACCTACAGAAAGCTCCTCTGGCCCATATGAGCTAATTCAACGTCCTCACGTTTCTATAAGGCCATTTATCACAACACATTAGGAGGAAAATCTCTCTCCACGGGTTTCGTGGGCTTATGAGCATTGTGTTATGTGCTTGTAATGATTAATGTCTCTCTGCCTGAGGACGGAGCCCAGACAAAACACACAGAAAAGACGTTGCTTGTGTTCATTATATTAATATAACACTTGTATTTAGCGGCCATCTTCCCCAGACATGATAAATCCACCAAGCCTCTTTCATCGGTGCAGACAGGAGCTTCAGAGTTCTAGCCTTCCTGTGGGTCTGAGCCAACAGACTAAGCGACAGGTCTTCATCCAATCACAGCACACCTGACATCAGATAAAACAAAAGCAGCTCGCCCAGTTACCCGACTTGCATCCATGCCCAGAACCCGCAGTGACACCCTCCTAATCTGTGACATTTGCTGTCTGCTGACCTACCACCACTGTGTCTGGGGCTCACGCGAGGACTGCGCTCAAGCCAGGTAAAGGATGCCAGCGCGGCTTAGACTAACTGTACTTTACACACTTTACATCTTAAGATAATCAGCTCTGACTGTTGACAGTGCGCACTCTTAGAGACAACAGCTGTGAGCATACAACACACGTCCACACATCAGACTGAACCAGAAGCATCTAATCACTTATCTGATGAGCTCATATACTTTCAGACACACGTATAGACACACACACACACACCTAGATATCTAAATACTATAAAGAAATCAATCTAATTTATTTTATTGTAATATAAAGCTCATCGTAATAAACAAAGACCCCTTAAACTATTTTACAAAAACATTTTAGACCAAAAATTATGGTTATGAAAGGTTATGAGAAAGGTTTGCATACTAAGATAATGATGTTTATCTTGTCCCTAAATCTAATCTCTATAGAAACTCGATGACACTATTATTGGATTTGAAGCAAAAAATGATTTATGAGCCTTTTAAATAAAGAGGACCACTTCATTTTTTTACATGGTTTACTGCACTTTTAGTTTAAATCTGGCCTTCACAAGTATAGCCAAACCCGCACACACGTGCACACGTACACGAGCTGACCCGATGCACTGCCCCCTGGTGGCACAATTATGACCTGATGACCTAGAGGACAAACCTCAGACAGATACACAGTTACACAAGACACAATGAGCCTAAATATCAGATAAGTCTAGCAGAAAGTGGTCCGTCTGAATGCCAGGAGAGCTATTAAAAGCTACAGCTATAGGATGCAGTCTGAGAGCAAAGGTCACATGGAGGTAAAGAGCGACCAAGAGAACACAAAAATATCATGAGAAATATCAAACCAAATGCATTTTATTCCACACCTTTCCAGAACATTCTTTTTAAAACCGAGATGTGAAACCATTAAAACAGTGCTGAAGAAAAACACAACAGAAGATGAGAACAGAGATGTTTTTCCTAGAACAAAGAGCAGTGGCCACATGAAAGACCCACATCAAACCTGAACCTGTACTGTTATTCTTTACACGGCTTTAGCGGGGCCCTTTTATCCCGATGTATGTTGAACAACACAGGCCTTTTACTGCCAGGTTGTGACCTTGCATTAGAGACAGGGGGTTCAAAGAGCGCGGACAACATAAGGAGGGGGAAACAAGCCAAAACAACTGCTCACACACATACATACATTCACAAAACACCGTGGGCTTTGCGGCCTGCATCAGCTCGCATGGCCTGTAGGTGGCTGTCTAGGCAAAAACGCAGGATGTATCTTCTGAATGGAGGAGCTCTAGTCAAGCTTGTCTGATTTATCAGGAAACACACCGAGCTGATATCCTCTGAGCAGCATTCAGCAGAGCTTCAGGGCGATAGTCTGGCGTCCTACTCTCCACTTCGGATCATAACCTTCTTCTCACTTCTCTCAGTGTTTGTTTCCTGCTAAGTGCAACTTTTGCCCGAGTGATCCATCAAGAGCAACTGACAATCTTTTTTGTCATTCACAGGCAACGTTCTCGCACGCAAAAGGCCCTGAGGAAGGCGAGCACTCCCCGCTGCTGTCTCTCCTTGCCTTTTTCCTTCCTCTCTCTCTTATTCTCAGTTCATCTCTTCTGGGCTGAACATCGGCGCCCCGGCGCGGGCACTGTCACATCAAACAGTCGCGCCCATGACAAGGGTGTTTAAAAAAAGCCTGGCTATTTACCACACATAGGCTGCAGCTCCAGGCTCACAGCCAAGTATAAATCTCCTACAAGATGCAGTTACTCGCCCAAAGTCATGAGGACTGACTCCGAGTCCTTTTACCCTCCGTACAACAACGGCTGTCAGACGAACCGGGGTCCTTCAGCACAGGTGCCCACACAGCTGCCCGACAGCATAACTGCTGTTGCAGCAGGCGTGCATGCCAACCACAGCGCACACGCCACACGTCTGCCACGCTCATGGCTGCGAGTCCAAGCCTGAGCGAGAACCCAGACCTGTGGCTTTAACCTTCATCTACTCTCAGATTTTCCCAAAAACACTGGCAGATAAAAAAAAACTAGTGGTATGATACTGAGCCAGGATTTGTATGGTAGCCGAAGCCTGAAAACAATATTCAAGAGTTTATGGAAAAGATTAGCGAGTGATTAACACACATTTTACTAGACCTTTTTTAGATCCTGTTATAAGTCACTGTATTTAAGGGTTAACGTGGTTTCCTTCACTTCCTGAAACATGAAGAACACAAATCAAACAAGGTTCTAAATATTTGTATGTTTTCAATCCACGGTCATTGTTTTTTTTGGGGCTCTGTGTTTTAAAGCCCTCCCCCGCTTCTCGAATTCAGAAAGGATGTTATTGCGTAAATATTTACATTTGCACATAAACTATGCCGATCCATCAGCCAAACTGCATTTTAAAAAAAGTGATGATCTGGTAAGAGGTAAACAGTTGTATTATTTTTAGGCGAGTTGGGGGTTGTATTCCCTGTGGATGCGCTGATGATGTGTAGCATTGTGTTCATTTCGTTTATCAAGCAGCTCTACGGGCCTCTAGCAGGGCATGTCTGCTTACACCAGCAAAAGCTTTTACAGGAATCTGCAGCTGCAAACCCACGGTACAGGTACCCTGCAGACCTCATGCACACACACACACAGCTGCCCCTGCAACCCTGTGCGGCTCTGCAGATGCAGCTGTGCAGTGGCTACCAGCGCCTGGATTCATCCAATGATCATGATCGATGCCTGTCACCAAGCCCTTGTAACCTTCAGTTTTATCAGTGAAAAGTCCATTGTGACATGCACACACATGCATGCGCATGGGCACACACGGCAAGGGCTACAGCTGTTGCAAGCGTGATCCTGAAGGAAATCAGAGGTGGACTCTCTTACTTAAAACTGTAGAGTGGAACTGTATTCCCGGGTTGCGCCGTCACTGCTTTTTCCTGCGCCGAATTGAGCTGCTTTGAGTTATGAGTCACACGAGCGCACCTGCGGCCATGTGTTAAGTACTGACAAATAAAGCCCTACATCCATTTACACAACAAAGAGATGTACCCCACGAGGCTACCAATCTTTCCTCACCCCCACATCACCCCACCTCTCCATCTTTCTCTGTCTTACCCGTTTTTCTTTTTGAAAGAGCAGAAAAAGTACCGCGCTCCCTGCATCCGCCGAGTCCCGTATTATGGAGCAACTCCGTTACAGACAAACTACAATTCAAACACAAATTTAAAGACAAAACGTCTCATGCACGTCTTGTGAAAGAGTTGTGCTTGATTTTTTGGCTGCGCAGCGCACGATTATTGAGAGCTTACGAACGCTAATCCCACTGCCACGCGGCCTCGTTTTTGTTCTGCGGGAAAAATTCCATATCCCACTGTATTAATGTTGGGGGGGATAGAAATGTACTACAATAAGGCTGCTGCATCTGGGGGCGCATTTACTGCGACCAGCGCTGGGGCGAATCTAAAAGGAGGTTTTCACTATCTGGCCTCCGCTTACCCACAATGATTGTTCGAATGTGCGACTTATGCATGTCGTTAGGAAAGGGTGTTGGGGGGGGTTGCTGGGGGAAATGGGGGTCACAGGCGGAGTCAAGCTGAGCTCCACGCTTTCTCTGGTGCTCCATCGGGATTATCGCCCATGGAAATTTTCCCCCAATTCCAGGTTATTAATCTCTGTCCGCCCTCCTGTTCTGGCTACATAATGACTAATTAAACATCAAAAGAGCTGTGCCGGGGATGTGGCATGACAGCTAGTGTCCCTGAGCCCTTGTTCTCATGGGAGGGGGGGGATGCCCACTGACGGGCGGCCCCGCCGAATCAATCAACCATCGTTAACACGCATCTACACCCGATATGCTTCAAATGACGGATTCATACACAAACAAAGCTGATTTGTAAAGCAGGTTCAGCCTCTCGTGCACATGCTTGACATATGCACACATATACACCGCTAATATGTCAGAGGACGACTTTGATAACGTACAACCATGAGCATTTCAGAATGTGTGCGCTGCTTTCATTGTAGCATCTTCTAAAGCACAGCAATGGCAGAAGATGAAATGATGCTACACTCACAGATGTAGGCAGGCCAGGGGGGACCTTACGCACTTTCTTTGCTTGCAGAGGATCTGTAGAGAGGAAATAAAAACAACTTTGAGATATTTGAGAGGAAGAAAGAATAAACCAGCAAGCTGAAGCACACGGTCAGATGTCTCTTTGATAGACATAATTATGACACTATGATCATGCTGTCACATAAACAAGAGGCAATTCAAAGCATCAGACAGGCACTGACCCAGTGAAGCAGAGTCCTGAAGGGAGCGTCTTCGTGGATTGGAGCCAGTGAAAGAGTAGAACGGAGTGGGTGACTTCCCAGAGGTGGTGACGGGCCCCGGGCTCGCCAGCCCCATGTCTGACCGCAGAGTGGACTGTAAAGACACAAGTAGAAATCATAAGAAATCAATAGAAATCAAGCTGAAATCATATACGAATGCCCATAAAACATATAGAAGTGTGACAGAACACTTTAAGTGATTTTTTTGCTATACATTTTAAAGTATTTAAAACCAAACAAAAAGGTTACTGGGGCATAGAACAAACCATTTAAGAATGCACTCTTCTAGGTCACTAATCAAATATAAGCAAATTTGTGACATCGACCATGTTAGATTTAGTTACTTCTGTTGATGCATAGAAGATGCTCTTTGGGACAATTTGAAATCATGCAGGGGTAACATGGATGATCAGGTTGCACACACTTGAGAATAAAAAACAATCTAAAGAGGAACGTTTCAATGTAATTTAATATTTTTATGCCAATAATTTACTCAGCAATGACAATTTTTAGATTCAACGAGAAAATTTATTTTCACTAGCACTCTCAGAATTTTGGACCCCACTGTACGTGGCCCATTTTAAAACTCCAGAGTTAAAAATAAAGACTATCACCCAGATCATAATTCGAAACGTGACATATCATCGTATTAAATACTGCATGACCCATGAATGAAACTTTTGTGACAACAGAAAGACACAATCAGAATTCTGGTTACAGACAAAAATGTGCATTTCAGCATCTTCTGTCCTGAACACAATTGTGCAGTTATTGATGTGTCAGTGGCAGCAGCCCGGTGAAGTCCAAAGAGAAATCGATACAATCTGCCCAACCTAGTGATTCCCTCTCCTCGCGCTTGCGGTGAGCTGCTATTGATCAAGGCTGATCACGGATGGCTCCAGGGCACATCCACACTTGGCCAGGGACACTTTGTGTCTTAAAGGACAGCGCATTCAGGAGATTGAGGGATGAGAGCCAGGGTGGAGGGGGGGCTGCGACAGGGGCCTGCTCAAGCCTCATTAAACCATCTGTCTGATCTCAGGAACTGTCAGCTCTCCTGTAAAAAACGTGCCGGCTTACCTTGACAAAACACCCGGTTATAGAACTCACAAAGTAGACAGGGCCACTAGACTGTTGTTGTCTAAAAGCCAATTACGTAAAGAGTCGGGACAGATCCATGGCACTGAATCCTGCGTCTGATGACTGGGAGATTAGCATAGGCTTCAGGTTTGGTTAATGGTTTTCCAGGAGGCTATCGTACTCTTGACCAACATCCACTCGATGGGTCGGCCCCAGCAAACTGGGTTAGGAGGCCAATTAGAGAAGTAGCCCAATTAGGCTAATCGTCTACTGAGTAACTGAGAATAATAAGAATCAGGTTATAGTGGGAAACACAGCGTGCACCAGACAGTCTTTGTAGATTACCCTACTGTAACTGTACCACTTACCACAACACAACACAACACAGGGACAGCTAAATACATTTAAAAAAGTCAGTGAAAATTAAGTCATTTGCTCACTCAATGTGCTCCCAACCCACATAACTTACTTTGTCAAGCGTACTTTGATGTACAATATACATTTGCGATAAAAAGCCATCTGTACATTCACTAAAATTTCTGTATTTGTGTGCCAAAGAATAAACAATAACATATGGTTTGTAACAACATATGGGTGAGTAAATCCATCTACGGTTGAGCAATTCTTTTACTAAAATCTTGAACCATGATCCATACACAACACAACCATTCAAAAATGTACGGTCAATTGTTGAGGCTTCATTTTTTTCACATTTTATAATAATAGTGAACTCATGGGGATAACACAGATGTAACTATAAGAATTACATTGTGGCTAAAAATATGTGAAATAAAAACTGTTATTTAATCATTTCGGCATTTCATCAACTGGCTTCTTGAGGCATCACCTTGAGATGCTTTTTAAACAATACCAAAAGAGTTCCCATTTAGTCTCAGCTTATTGGCTGCTATTTCTTCATTATTCATTGTCATCTATTTAAAAATAAATACAATTTTAGTTTTTGGTACAAAAAGATTGATCTGCAAAACTAATTTGAAACATTTACACATGAACCTTCAGATTAAAAGGTTTTCAGGATCATGAGAAACATTTCAGTCAAGTGATCCTAAACGTTTGAACAGTGGTGTATGTGCACTTTATTTTTTAAATGTACAACCATAATCACCATAAAGCTTGACAATTGTAAAAATCATTCACACTCATTCACACAAAAATGTATCAACAAGAATCCCATATCAAAGTCAAACAGAAGTCATACACAAAGCCTCAGCCACAGCAGGAAGTGCTTAAAAATAGCTTCTCCTCCCTGAATTTAGCCGATTAAAACAAGGGCCATCAGATCGTGTGAAAATCAGGTTGGCTTCTCCTTTACTGCAGGAGGAATAAGGGGGGAAACGAGCTCTGGAAAGTGACAGGCTGTCAGGGAGGTGGCATCACTGACATTGACATGACAAAACAGACTGACTAGTGTTGCCTCTGTTCAATGATATGAAATCCTCACAGCAATATTAGCTTAGATTTAGCCGCAATGCCAAACAACTTGTGGAAGCACTGGGGTCAGATGAAAGACCAACGTAATACTCATTTAACATTCTAAGAGAGTTTCATCAGTGACTTGAAATGAGATAAATCTCTTGTGTGAGAACTTGTGTGTAAACTACGTTGAAATGAATATAGAATAAAGTAGAATTTACTACTACTGAAGAAATTGTTAATTGCATGTATGCATTTGGCAGACGCCTTTATCCAAAGTGACTTACAATGCATTTAAGATATATATTTAAGCTATAACAAGCTATATTTAATCCTTGTGATACCAAAACACGTGTGCCCTTACAAAACTTGCCAGAGCGTTGCGTTGCATTTGCAATTGCTTAGAAACGTAACAGCACACGTCTCCCCAACTACGATTCGAGGTATCATTCAAGGCTGTAGCACAAATAGCATGAGATGACATGCCAACTTACATGCCAACAGTACTTACAGTAAGGTCTGGAATCTATTCAAATCCCTAACCATAAGCATGTGCGATGGTGATGCACAAAATCATTCTAAAGCGTCGCTCGTTTCCCACAATAACATGCGTGTGTGCATATGTGCGAACGGTGTTACGTGTTAGCATGTCAGGGAAATGACTGGCCACCTCGATTTAGCCGCTAAAACAAGCCCTTGGCGTACATGACAGCCCGGTCAATCTTGTGGACAGTGAGCGGCAGTGTTTATTATAGGAACACTTGAGAGAATCACAGGGGCTTTACTGTGAGCAGCTCACATCTGAACAATCATCTTCCTGAGTGAAATAACAGGCAGATTGGTGGAGATAACAGCAGTCATCTGTCAACCGCATCCTAACAATCAGAATAATCCTCTGCACAGGGGACGGGCTCAGAGCTTTACCTACATCCACCGCTCAGCTGAGCGCAGCTCTCTGCCGCTCTCCTCTTATTCATGCCGTATTTTCACATTTCTGACACTTGAATCGTGGCATTTGATGGCACAAGGTTAAAAATCGCAACAGCAGGGCATTCTTTAGAATGTTGCTAAGCGTATTGCTAAGCAACAAATCATTTATTTCGGAACATATTATGTGAAAAAATGTAGAATACACAGTTGAAGGTCAGGGCAGGATAACACAAGGCCATGCTGGCCAAAAATATGTAGGTAGGGTATAATGTGTGTATATGTGTTGTATTTAAATTAGGTCCAAGAATGCATTTTCTGCGATTATGCATGTAAAATGCACTATTGCATTATCCTATTGGTGTAATTTCTTGTCTTGTCTTGAATCTTCTCTTGAATCTTGTCAATTCAATTCAATTTTTTAATTTAGTTTTACTTCTATAGCACTTGTACTACTGTTAAAAAGCAGCCTTACAAAAACATTTTTCTACAGGCTTATGCAACTTATGCAAAAATATTTTATACTAAAACAATAAAAATAATAAAACTAGGAAACTGTGATGAGCGAAAAATTACACATGGTGCTAGTTGAGAAAAAATACTTTCAATTAAAAGAATCCACTGTTATATTGCTGAACGACTTCCTGCTTTAAGAAAGCAGCCAATAAGATGCTTTATAGGCAGACATAGCTGGGGGCCACAGCTGGCGGAGACAGTTTGAATATTTAATTCAATAAAAGACGTACAGTTTTACATCAGATTCGAATGATGCAATAATACCTTGCTGAGGGAGAGGTTTTGCCTGCAAATGATGACAAACCTCATAAAAAGATGGGCTGTTTGGATCTGGGAAAATCCTGCAATCGCTTCCCATCAAACACTTGATAGATTACTAGTGCAGATATTTCCATTCTTGGCGTTCGCTGAACAAATAGGGCCTTTTATTAGGTTCTGCAATTTGCGTTGCTCAATTTTTGAAGCAGACTGGGTTATTAGCCGCGTGATTCGCTTATTAAAAACACCGCTTTGCTGATAATCTTTGCACCTGATAGTCATCTGTTTATGTGCACG
>JAZGTI010009222.1:0-19115 GCA_036877585.1 Botia kubotai | reverse complement strand
TATGAGGCTGTTACAGTCTGGAAAAATGCTGACGCAAGAGAACTCGATATAGTGTAGGTCAAAGTCTGGGCAAAAGTCCCTCAGCGGTAAACGAATTCAACACGCCATCATAAACAATAACTCAAGGTCCACGGAGATAGGCATCCATTTTTTGGAGGCCTTGAGCGTCACGGTTACTCAAGAAAACCAGAATGCAAGCGAAAACGTAGAAGCCCTAAACAAGACCACCTTGAAAGCTACAGATGAAAGTTATGATCCTAAGGAGACAACAATGACCAACAACGCCTCAACCTCCATTACATGCCATCACCCTTTCTTATCAAACTGACTACTACTTATGAAACTGGTAACTGTTTCACAAGTTTGGAACAATGAGGAACTTTAGGGGACAAGACATCACCATTGCACCAAATGCCCTCTTTGTCATTTTGAACGAACAGGTATTGTGTTTCATCTGGACACGCTCGACTGAGAGAATAAATAATGCAGGACGGCTGGACTCAAGAACTGCCACAATAGTGACTCACAATAGAGAAACCGGTTGGCCTAATGTGTACTCGCCCGCAATGACGAAACCGTGTTTCTGTTGAGCCAAGCCCTCATCCCACAATCCAGACAGACTTAGTTCAAGTTTCCACAACAAACTGAACAGATCCACCGGGTGTCTCATGGGAATAAACGGGTAACTCGGGCGTCAAGCTTAGGGTAGGGTCGTCCATTTCACCCTCACTTAAGCTGTACATGCGCAATCAGGGCTGAAACCACCATAGACACTGAGGGGCACATTTAAAGACAGTGGCCAATCAATATGGGGTTTCAATTACTGATTTTACAAACGGGGTAAAGCTGCCATGGCTATAACCTTATATGACTACTAAAGAAACGCAATAAAGCTCTAACCTATCGGAACAGAATGAGAAACGAATCTCAGTTGTGTAAGCGTTGTTCAAGACCATTGAGAGACCTAGAAAAAGGTCATTTTAGCCTAACAGCAAGCTATGACCCCACTGACCCACAAAAAACACAACATGCAACGATCATGGCAGACAGACTCGTTTAGTCAGAGACAAGAATGACACCCGATGCATGTTATGATATCAACACACTGCAACGGGACTTCTCTGGCAAGCTGTCAAACAAGCCCAATTTTGTATGTGTCATCGACCACAGCCACATCAGCACGTCTCAACCCAACAATCGACCCACGGAGAGTCAATATTAAGCGTGCACTAACACGCACGTAAAGCCCGTGAAGGTGTCACTGACCTGGAGAGATGTTTCAGTATCTGTTTCTTGATCAATCCAGCCATGATCTCATTCACTCTGAATCACTTATCCAAAGACGGCCATTTGATTACGAACGCTGTACATTGTAGGTTTCCTCCGGTTAACCGGAGCGTTTTCTTCTAATAGATGTAGGATAATGGGAGGACGTGAACATGACTCGTACGGGCGTCTGATGCTACCGCTTCGCCGTCGGGTCCATGTTGAATGCGCAGTGACGCGTCGGTGGACCTCGCGCGTGCGCAGTAGCCCTGCGCGAAAACGAGGCCCGTCTAGCCGCTAGAATGTCGCGTCATAGAATTGTTTGTTTGTTTATCAATTCAATAAATAAGACAACGATCACATATCAAAATATAGCATAACACATTGCAAAACAAATATATAAAACATAGAAAAAAACAAATAGAAATAGAATAAACAAATAATAAAAATAAATGGGATCATCATACAAATAACTTAACAACTTTGCTATAGTGTTTTTCAAAACAAGAAGTATCTTACATTTACATGTAGTCATTTAGCTGACGCTTTTATCCAAAGCGACTTATCAATGAGGACACGGAAGCAACTTCAACTACAATAAGAGGCAACAGTGAATAAGTGCTATAGACAGGTCTCAGGTATTTCAACACAGTAGAAGTTTTTTTTAAAGAAGTAGAAGTGGCGGTGTGTTAGTAAATTAGTCAAATAAGTGAAGACGAAAAAGATGAGTTTTTAGTTGTTTCTTGAAAATGGCTAATGACTCAGCCATTCTGACGGAGATATGGAGTTCATTCCACCAACCGGGCAGAGTGAAAGAAAGAGTCCGGGAAAGTGATTTCTTCCCTCGTTGGGATGGAACCACAAGGCGAACCACAATTTCTTGTGGGCACATAAGTGCGAAGAAGCGAGAGCAGGTAGGGAGGTGCGGATCCAGTAGTCACCTTGAAAGCAAACATCAGAGCCTTGAATCTGATGCGAGCATTTACTGGCAGCCAGTACAACTGGATGAGCAGTGGCGTGACGTGTGCTCTTTTAGGCTCGTTAAAGACCACTCTAGCTGCTGCATTCTGAATCAACTGCAGGGGCTTGATAGTACAAGCTGGAAGCCCTTAATATAATGTTTCATTTCTATCAATAACAATAATTAACAATATATACGTACATATGAAATGGGATTCATTTATTAAAAGGTTCTAATTGTGTCATATGCGTGTTTCCAATGGAATTATAGAAAACACTGATTTTGGTAATAACCTGCAATTCTAATTAATGTATTAATGTATAAGGCACATCTGTCAAAACATTACGCATCCCATTTATCTGCACTAAACAAAACCTACACTGTAAGTTATTAGTTAAAACCTCGATTCACCTGTATTTGTTATTGTGAACTAGGTTTTTTTTTAGTTTAAAGCCTCTTTTGTACAACTTTGGTTGCAGCTTGACGTCATCACCATATTTGACCAATAGAGGGTGACAAAGTACGTTAAATGAACTCACGTCAGAGGAATTTCTGTACATAACACCCAATATATTTATTACAGAGACCAGAATAGTTTTCATGACAATTAAATACTGGACAGTCATTTTTTTTTAAACACAAAATTAAAAAGGAGGAAAGTAAAATACTTGCAGATTACAATGTGGTATTAATGCATTATTTAGTTTAGGTAATTATATCAAATTATTTATAAAGCTTAATTAATAAAAAGGCCAGCTCATAGTAAACTGTTTAAATACTCCAGATTTTGCATTGCAAGTCACATAGTCTACATTGTCTACAGTGTATTGCTCAGTGTTAGTCCAATACAAGCTCATTGCTGAATACTGAGACTTACATTACAACACTTTGTCCCTACACAGTGTCTGACAGACAGAAACAAAGCTGATCATTTGTGGTAATGACAGTCTCTATGAATGAGCAGCTGGAACTGATGCACAGGAAATGCAATGTTGAAACTCAAAGGTCTGTAGGCACGTGTACAGCCACATCAAAAGCTGACAGAAAGATGAGAGAAATTTCAGCTTCAAGCATTTCCCTTCATGTCGTCAAAGAGCTTTTTCACTTTGTGCACATCCTCTTTTAACCTGCTGGGGGCATCCGTGAGCTCCAGCTTTTGACAAATCTGTACATACAGAGAATTAACAGAGGAAATGTCAAGCGTTTCTCATAGATATACAGTATGTATAACTCCTCGTGTGCTTTGGTAGGTAAACCACTTCTTGCTTACTCGAGACTTCCTCACCCCACCTTTAGGTAATTTATATGTCACTTCTTCTTTAATGCTGGTTTAAACTGTTTTAGGTTTCATGTTTTGAAACCATGCTGAAGTGAAAACAGGATGTACAAGAGATATATCCTGTCACGTTTCATTAAAGTGGCAAAATAGGTTTCCTGTAAAGAATTTCAGTGGCCTAAATATGCCTGAAAATCACACAAAAGCTTTACAAAATTTTCCAGTTTTCAAACAAACTTCATATTGATAACCTATGTACAAACAAAACCCATGTAAATATTATATTCAACCATCATGGTTGAAGTAATGAGTGTCATTTATTATTTGGGTGAGTGCGGAATTTTTACCTCATTGAAATAGCGATGCATGTATCTGTAGAGTTCACGGAGGGCAGCAGATTCATTGAACTCATTTTCATGTTTCTGCTGATGAAACATTCATTCACATTAAAACATTTGATGTATTGCTGTCAGTGTATTTTAACGTCCCTCAGGATTTTATGAAATCTTTGGCCTAAATTGTACCTTTGACTCCTCCTGAAGAAAAGTTTTAAACTCTTGGCTGCTGATGAGTGGTTGGTCCTTCACTAACTTATAGTACGACTTCACTTCCTGTTTGTACTGAGGGATGTCTTTTGCATAGAGAAGCTTATTGGTTGGTGAATACTTAAAGAAAAAGACCGAAAAGATTATTGTGAGAATTAAGAATGCGAAGTAAAATTTTTAGGTACTATCCCTTTAAATTTCGATGGTTACCTTGTCCAGGTGTTGCTCGGCGAGGGAAAAGGAGTCCATGAATGCCTGAGCAATGACGGACAGGCAGCCGTCCAGATGTGGCGTCTTTTCCATATCACTGAACACAAAGTCAGGGTTCTTCATAATGTTCACCCAGAAACGAAGAGGAAGGCTGACAGGAAGACAAAAACAATTAGCCAATCACATTACAGCTTGCTAGAGCACATTATGAGCGCATTATGCTGCCTGCTAGTGGAGCCAGTCAAAGTGCATGTGAACACAGAGTGAAGTGAGGTGGCGTTCTGCACCTGTTTGTCTTCCAGATGTGGAGAACATCTGAATCTGAGATCTTTTTTCTGTCTGCTTGTGCATCCAGGAAGTCGAAGAAATATTTGACAGCCAACGGAGCTCTGTTGTTAGGCATTCCCCAGATACTCCTAAAAAGGTTCTCCACAAAAGAATGGACTGCCACCTGGTGGACACAGTGAGTACCTTTTTTAATAAGAACCTTCCAACGCCTGAAGGTTGAAGAACCAACAAATTATACACTATATGATCAAACTATCGGTCACCTTTGTGGAGAGCAGCTTAGTGAGGTAAACTTCTTTAAATTTGACTTCTTTCTTCTCAGGATGGTTGCTTCGGTCTCTGTAGATGTCTGGATCAACCTAGACCAACCGATATTTAGTATGTCTGTCAATTGAAATGGTCCAAACAAACAAACAAAATACTTTTACAAAAATTACTATAAGCGAGTGTAAGATATTTGCATTTTATTGTGCTTTGTGTGTCTTTAAACAACATTAAGCAAACGGTGAAACATTTGAACAGGAAGAGACGGCCAAAACAACAAAAAAAAATCACACGCCCACACTCACCTCACTAAAGTGTAAATGTCATGTCGTCTACATACAATACAGTGTTACATAAGAGACAGAAACCTCAGCAGCCAATGACCCGTGCCTCAAACCACCGCACGTTAACAGGCAGCCAATCACGTGCAAGCACATATATATATATACACATATGCAGACATACTTCCGAGTCCCTACAGGTAAGTAGAAGCGCTACATTTGACTACTCACCAGATGAAAGTACTTGGTACAAAAGTTCTCGTCATCTGCAATGTCATCACCATGACAAATTGTAAATAAACTGAACTGGCATTTGAATCATCAGGAGAACTGGTATATGTGACACGAGTATGAAAACATAAATCATATATCTATACATCATATAGTTTCCAGTTATAGTGTGGACAGGATGTAGTTTTAGAGGAAACTGACTCACCCTTTACGCTACTTTGAGACCTTAGAGGCGCGTGCAGTCTGTTCGTGATAACTTTAATGCACGCTCCATCTGTCACCTAAAGAGAAATATACTGTGTCAAAATATATTATTTTCCATAAGGATGAAAGAAGCAGATACTACTGTGTTGCTATACACTGTATTATGGGTTTATTGTAATCTGGATTTATTTCGCCTAGTTTTGTAAGTCAAAGGTCAATCTTTAATACCTTGAAAAAGACCAACAACCACCCTTAAAAATATAAAAGTAGCACACAAGGTATTTTCACACAAACTTCTCACTACAGACAAAAATAAATGTCTTCATTTAGGCGAAGAAGCAAATTTCACCTCACGCATCATTATTACATCATAACAAAGAGTTAATGTAATTTTTTTATTTTCCTAAGAAGATGCAAGTTGTTTCAAACAGTGGTTGGTGCTGAAATGCTAATCTGTTATAGGTGGTTGCTATGTAGTTGCTAAGGCTATCTGGGTGGTTGCTATGTGGTTGCTAGGATGTTCAACATGGTTGCTTACTTAATGTAAGTATATAGAATTTGTTGGTAGTAATAAAACCGATCACTTAGCATGAACTGCTACAGCCCCATGAGTTATTTCTATAAGCAACAACAACAGAAATAAAAAGTGAACCTGTTTTGTCTTGTTTTGTCTGATGCACTGACCTGATAATGTTTAAGAGTGTTTAGCATAGTAACATGGCCCCGGATTTCTGACGTCCCATCGACTTCCTGTAGCATAACAAAATTTCCTGCCTTCTCATATTCTTTGAGGGCATAAAAACAAACAGAGAAATCAAACAGGAATCGGCTCTGAGGGCAGTAAGACCGGCAGCCTAAAATAGTTTGTCTCTAACAGGAAATGTTTTGTAGCTACGGTAAGTGTGAAAAGCTTAAACAATATCTATAAGTAAATTTTAACATAAACATAATAAAGTCCATTTACTGCATATCTACCAATTCAGATTATTCAACTATTCATTATTGAATCATTCACAAAAAATTAAGAAATTTAATTAATTATTCATAGAATATCTTTGCAAACTGTTCCAAGACCCACTAACCAATTTCAATGTCCCTGATGTTCCGCGTGTACTGGAAACCAAACTTGCGCTGGAAGGTCTGTAAGATTTTCTCCTTGACCTGCTCTATGGTGTCACAGGTCAGCGCGTTGACCTCCAGAACTTCACTGACCTCTCCCTCAGTTCCCACAGCAAACAACACCTTCAGTTTCTGTGGTGGAGGAAGGTGAACATCAAAGAAAATGATTTTCAGATGATGACGAATTACCAGCTTAACCGCCACAGAGAAATAAATGTTTAAGGGAAGCAGCATCTAATGAGTTCCAAATAACAACAAAATTACATGGGGAAATATCACGACGGTCAAAACTACACAAAACTATGTATCATTTATCAGTACTCTCTATCCTTATAAGGTAATTAAAATGTATACTCCAAAAAATACTTCCCAGGTTCAGTCTTATTTCCCATGATTAATTAAACTGAATTATTTTAAATATATCATTCTGTACTCTAGATATCGACCTGGACATTTAAAATCCTTATATCAATCCACCACTAAATATCACTAACCTTTGTTGTATATATTGAATATATTGAATATCTGCATTCATTTATACAGAAATCACTAGTGAAATAATTTCTACTCCGTCAAATTAAATTAGACTGTTTTATAATAGCATGTATGAAAACAGATATTTTTATCTTAAAATAAGATTTTTTGAGAATATTTTTAAAAACACAGCTTTTTAAAACACAGTTGAGCTATACAGGTGTTCCTGTGCAGCTCAACTGGTAGAGCATTGTGTTAGCGGCACAAAAGGTTGTGGGTTCGAATCCCAGGGAGCACATATACTGATCAAATGTATAGCTTGAATGTGCTTTAAGTCACTTTGGATAAAAGCGCCTTCCAAACGCAAAATCACATAACAGCAACTGTGCAGTTAATGGTTGATATTCTGAGCAGATTTGACACAACGTTCACATCAGTATTAGCCCTGAGAAAATAGTGCTGGTGTTTTGGGAATATAATGTAGTCACATGATTTGTCTTTACTGTTATGCAAGAGTGAGGAGTGTGTTTTACCAACATACAAAAAACTCATCTAACCACACGCAAAAGTGAAAATCACAGGTGATGGAAATAAAGAAGCAATATGCATGGGTGACCGAGTATAAAAAATGAATTACAAAATGAACAACAGCAACAGAAAACAGCACAGCTTTTGGAAAATAAGCTCTGTAACAATCGTGTTGGAAGATTGCGTGACTAAGACCGAGGAGGGAACAAAATGCTTTTGGTGGTTTAGGAATAGACATGGCAGGTGTAGCTAAGGCAACAGTTTACACTCGGTTAATATGAGTCATTACAGGCTTGTGAGACATTTAACAGACCTTTATCATTTTTAAAATAATAAAACAAATACATAAATATCTAAAGATTAGAGTTTCTTAAAAGTATTTTTTTCTATAAATTAGTTTCCATTATATACCTTTATATTCACTTAATATATTTGATGTTTTATTTACATATTACTGTTTAATTATACTATTTATTGCTACCTTTTGCTATACAGTTACGCATAGAATAATGTTTAATCTTTTTTTAAAAGACTGCTAGACGGAGTAACTGTACTGTGTCCACATGTTAGGAATAAGTATTAATAATATAATATAATATTTGTGTTATACTGTAAGTTTCTGTTAAGAAGCATTTCCATTCTCTTTGCCTCTTATGTGAATATCTGTTAAATGTGTTTGCAGGTTATTCAGTAAACGTTAAACTTTGTGAGAACTTTCTGGCGTTAGTTAATTGTCCACTGTTTATTTTTAAACGGTTCCTCGTCTTTCAAATGGTTCCTCAACTGTCAAAGAGACAGTAGAAAGAGGAAATACTGACCAGGGCCTCAAAGTCCTGAGCCTGGTACAGAAGCCAGTCCTCATTAAGGGTGTACAGAGCTTTCTCTGTCACCGAATCTACAGGTCCTTTTGAGGTCTGCTGAGTCAGAGCTGACACCAACAGGAACAGAGGCTGCCCTACTGATTCCTATGATGGAAGCACAAAAACACACAGAGAGAAACCAAAGGCATGTTTAGAGCTTAATCTGTTGTATCTTAAAGGGATAGTTCACCCAAACATTTTAAAACTATTGTTGTTATCATTTACTGACCCTTATGTTGTTCCAAACCTGATGATTTTTTCTCCCGAGAGAACATTAAATGAGATATCACACAGAATGTCTAAGCTGTTCTTTTCCATACAATGAAAGTGAATAGGGACTGAGGCTGTCAAGCCCCAAAAACGACAAAAAAAGCAGCAGTCTACAGTATACAGCTATAAAATATGTGTACTGTATTTTCACTATATAAGTCATTAATGGAAAAGCTTAAAATATAGTGTTTGAGTCATGTAAATTACTTTTATACTGCTCTTTTATCTCAGGCCCCATTCACTTCCATTATATTGGAAAGAACAGCTGCAAAATTCTTAAACATTTTCTTTTGTTTCCAAAAACAAAAGTCAGACAGGTTTAAAATGACATCCCGTGAGGTTTTCTCATTAACACTAAAACAAAACAAACATCTAATCTAAGTAGATGGATGGACAGACCCTGAGGAAGCCGTACAGACAGATGGACATCCAATTGGTAAGCAGCTTCTCCACGATGGACTCCGTGCGGCGCAGCAGAAGTTTGGGATTAGCATTGCTGGACTGGTCCATCAGGCTTTGCAGAAGTTCCTCCATTATCTCTGTGAGATAGAGGAGATCTCCATGAAGGGCCAGAGTCAACAGAGATGCCACTGTACATCTTAAAGTTTGAAAAAGAGAGACAGGAAGAACATGTTATACATTTTAAGGGACAGTTTTATTTCCTGTGCTAATGCACGTGGTGTAAAATTAAACTGCATACTGGACTCCTTGAACTGCGATGTCTTGTATTGCTTCAGCCCACATTTCAGAACATTTATTCCATTGTTGTTTACCTGGTTTTTGTGTTTTGACTGTTTCTGGATATTTCTAATTGTTTGCTGCCTGCTTTTTGACTCTGCCTTGGATTTAGTTTTTTGATTGTTTGCTGCCTGCCCTGAACTGCAACTGTTTACTGTTTATGATTTTTTGCCGCCTGCCCCGACCCTTTGCCTGTTTTATCGTTTACGATTTTGCCTTCTCTCTAATACACCGTTTGCTGTTTTTTTAAAACTTTTGCCTGTTTTTTTATGCATTTAATGCATTTTTATCCAACGCAACATACAGCGCATTCAAGTTGCACATTTTTATTCAGTACGTGTTCCCTGGGAATTGAACCCACAACCTTTATGCTGCTAATTCAACGCTCTCCCAGTTGTACTACAGGAACAATGCAGCTCAACTTGTTACGCATAGGTCTGGTGAAAGTAAATGTATTTATTGTTATCAGTAGCATATAGCTGCCCTCAAGGA
Source organism: Botia kubotai (assembly GCA_036877585.1). Taxonomy (NCBI): domain Eukaryota; kingdom Metazoa; phylum Chordata; class Actinopteri; order Cypriniformes; family Botiidae; genus Botia; species Botia kubotai. The sequence continues at coordinate 9,108 of JAZGTI010009222.1, read as the reverse complement.
TAAGAGGTATAACTAAAAGAGGGTGTGGGATTGCGCACTTGTTGGAGAAAGCTCAACACTAAGTGCTATTCAAAAAATCCACAAACACGAGTCAACACTTTATCTGTTCTGTTTGTTGTCTTCATTACCTCTAAGCCTAAATAACAAACATTCACCTTTAAAAATAACCCCAAGGCTGTTATCAAGCACATCAGTTTATCTGCACATGTGTCAGAATGTATTTTGGCTGCAGGTATGTGTATGCGCTGCATGCTGAAGTTTCTGTTGGGAAGTTTTTCAGACTCACTTGTCTTTAATGCTGAAGTCTTTACGTTCTTCTAACGCATGCACGAAACAAGTGAGAAACCGTTTGTTTCTGATCAGCGTCTTGAAAGCCCGACATTTCTCGTCGACAGTCGCCTGCTCCTGGTCAGAGAAGAACAGAATGTGCGGAAGTAACAGAGTTAAGCTTCTTTGAAACGTTTGAGGTTAGACTGTAGTGTAGCAATGTGTTATTAAAAAAATTACTGCAGCGTCTCACCTGCCCAAAGTCTTTGATCATTAGTGCTGCTAGAGGGCCGGCCTACAGACGAACAGAAAAACATATATATATATATATATATATATATATATATTAATCTTGCATACAGTACATTTACTTATACATATAGCATTCTATTAAATAATGTAAAATGATAGCACTGATACAGTACCCCAGGAAAGAAGATTTTCGAAGCAAAGTGTTTGTAATCCAAGAAAGGTATTGCTCCAACGTTTTCGATCAAGTCCGATTTTTCGGTTTGCAAATCAACAAACCCTGCCGAAAACAAATACACACATTATATGTGTTTTGGGCATTGCTAAGTGAATGCCAGAATGTTTATAGTGATTGCTAAGCCATTGGGAGTCATTCGTTGCACCCAGGAAGCCTTGTTCAAGGGCTTCTCAGTTGTTTCCTGCTGGCATTGAGAATCAAATCTGTGACCTTCAGGTTGCAAGTCTGACTCCCTAACCATTAGGCCACTATTAGGCCTGCTTAATATCTATGATATTCTGGATTCCAAATATGGCACATCAATATACTGCCTATTACCTTGTTTTATCACCCGCAAGGCAATAATTTAAAATATTGTTTATTTTCATTATAGAACAGTGTTGGACGATTTTGCCCAAAGTTTTGTTTCACCCGTTTTTTTTTTAACTAAACCCTAAATACAGTTTCAGCAATAATAATAGTGAGCAATAAAAAACAGTGTGCTAGTTGCATGTAGGCTAGATTTTCAGTGGTGACCAACCTTGTCTTATATCTCTCCTGATGTTTGTCTCCAACATTTCCAATTGCTTGTTCATTCTCTCGCTCATTTGTTTCTGGCTTTTATGGTGAACAACGACTCCAACTAGACAAATAAAAAAACAGATACAGCTGAACCCCTGCAGATCTGATGGCAAACATGAGGGCTTTTCACACTGCGCTCAACCCTGGGTTTATGTTGGGTTAACATTGCTTTTAACCCTAGGTAAAGGAATATTTTGCACTTCCAATTTAGAATTGGGGTTAGCGCCACTTTTGCTGGGTTAACCCTGCTTTGCAGTGACAAATGTGTGCAGTGTACCTTCAACACTGAGAAGGTATAGCTGCAGGCTGGAGATCTCCAAAACGGGGTGTTGCTTCGTCTTATTGTCAGATAGAAATGACCACCCTAACCCAATGCCCACGCCTAACCACCCCCTTTTGGAGTTGACGCCCCGTTTAGGAAACTCCAGTCTGCAGCTATATCTGCTTGAAACGAAGTGGGTTAGAATGGGGTTAAATCTAACCCTAGGGTTTAGAATGACCCGGGGTTAACTATTTCATGTGTGAATGACTTACCAACAGCACCCAAAATGATGAGCAGAATCAACGCAGCAAGGATGTATAAATAATTATTCTGAGACGTCTCAAGGGTTTTTGAAAAATTCCCAACATGTATCTGGAAATGATTCAAAAAGTGGAAAGCTATCAGCCTGCTTAGCAGCTTACTCGAGCTACTAGCTTACTTGAAATTATGCAAGGGTCATGCAAAACGACAAACACAAAACATATTTATTAAATAAGATCATATTTAAGCATATAAGTGCATTACTTCTACACCACCAATGACACCAAATGAAAGTTCGTTTGAGTGACCTAGCTTTGCCTGAACACAACAACATTGGCTTAACCAATAGCATGCGTCGGGGGAGGGACTATTTGCTTGTCAACCAATGACAAGAGGGAGGGAGTGCTCGAATAGACGGAAACTATTGTTATTTTTACAATTTTGAGTGTCACTGGAGCCTCAAAAATGACATGCTTCACTATTAACTAAAAAGAAATGTTTTAATAAAGAAATATAAAATATAGATATTTGTGTTGTGCCAGAACAGACTTACAGTGAGCGAGTCCACTGTTCCTGATTTAATATTACACAGAATGGCATTGGACTCAACTTTCTCCAATTCACATATACAGTCCCCATCTTCTTTACAATGAGACACTGTCACTTCAGTCATACTCAGATTCAGCTTATCTGCATTTTTCTGAAAGAGAGAATGACGGTGTGACGCATGTGACTTTCCTCAGCCGAATGGATTTTCTTCAAACAGATTATTGATTATTATGAACTGCCATTCTCAGTCACCATTCACTTTCATTATATGAAAAGATGCAATTGAAGTAAATGGGAGAACGACACTGCCCCAAATTCTCCATATTGTGTCCCATGTCGGAAAAGCTACTTATTTCGGTTGAACCATCCCTTTAAACACGCCTAATATTATGCATGTGAACGGATCTCACTAAAGAAGGTCATAGTATCACTAAAGTCAAAGTTTACCTGAATGTTCACCAATAGCCGGTTGGACACTGGTGAGGTTGAGAATCTAGTAAACTCTGGATCAGGCTGGTAGGTCAAATTAACACAGTCCACAATAAAGTTCCCAGCTTTCAATGCCAGACTCATTAGATCACCATCATAAGGGGTGGAGTAAAACCACACATCCTTAGAAATAAAAAAAAGGAAAATATGACTCAATTTAATACACAGTTACATATGTGATCACAAAAATGCTTCTTATGAATACATTACTAAAAGAAATTACTTACTGAAGTGCATTTAACAATTATAGCAGCAAACTACTGATAAATCTACATTTGCAAAATAGGAACTCGTACATTTTATCTGTGGCATGTGAGATTATGAGCTATAAATAACTGATTGCAGTATGACAGATAAATTGCTGCGATCTTCCACACAGAGTCTGTTCTGAGGGTAATCTTCACGTCTAGACAAATGCAGGAGTTAGAAGTACATGTCTCACCCCTGAGCTTGTGTTTTGTGTTTTCAGCTCTGTATTTGAGGGACGGACAACGATTGATTCCACAAATTCCAAATTGGTCCCCTGCACATGAATCTTCCGTCCACCACTAACAGACAAATACACAATTTCAGCCAATCAAAAGCAGACTTCAGAAAACAGAGATGAGCAAATATGTATATTCAGTAATACAGGCTACAAAGCAAGTTTTGTTGCAGCTGCAACACCTGCTTTAATTTCCTCTCTTCTCTCATACAGAGACATATAAATAACCAGCAACGCAGATTCATGCTATCAGGGGAAGTGAAACTTCATTAAAATATTATGAGCTGTCTGGTTGTCAGTAAGCAGGTGGCCATGACCGAATCTCCAGTATTTTAAACAAGACCATAGGGAAACGATTTGTGGCTAATGTTTCCACCTCATGTGACATGGGAGACATTAGCTCCTGGAAATAAGCTGAAGGAACATGTACAGAAGGACCGAATCATGCTTCTCACTTCTGCTTTCATTTTGTGCTGTGTTGGGGATTTTTGTGTGCGTCTTTTATCTGTTTTAACAGTGTTTCTGCAAATCATCACTTTACAGGTCTTGATTTGCCATATGAGCATTTTCGCAAATGTGATGAATAACACGTCTGTTTTAGCAACAAGGTATGAGATGCTGTGTTATTATTATGAATACGGTCAGAGTTGACAGGAGTTGGTTTATAAAACGCATCACATAATCAAAATATTAAAAAAGAAAAATATTGTTCTTATTCACGTTTTATGAAAATGATTATTATTTATTTGGTGATGTTTTTTCTACTAGGAATATAGTCCTTAACTACGCGCAACAAAAATAACGGTCTGCTGAGGAGTGATACACACAGAAGCTACGTAAAGAGGTTTTAGCTGTGTTACATAGCATGACCACTGACCAATCAGCATCCAGAACCATCCATTAACCTAACGGTTACATTCTCCTCTACATTCTTGCATCACTCAAAACAGAACACTGGTTATAAGGTTATAAGTTATAAAAAGCTTAGTTAGTAGCCTTTAAAGTGTATTTCTACCTATTCTAATGTTAAAAAATAAACAGTTACTTGAGCCATATTAAAGAATGTTTTTAACTTCCATTAACCTAGTTGAGTTAGCTGGATGATCACTAGATGATGCACATTTTTAGGTGCTATTTTTGACACTTTTTAGGCTTAAACCAAAAGACGTATGATTCGACTGGAAGATGATTTCACAGAGTTCTTCAATGTTCTCATGAGTTATACCTTCTCCAGGTGACGCTGGGTTGTATTCCCATACAGCTGGGCTGTGAACTGTAAGTGATTGTGCTGTTACCATGACAACGGTCATCAGTAGTGACAACACACACATTCAGCGTTCCTTTAATTCCACTTGGAGGAACGTGGAACCTCAGACTGTCACTGGAACGATCAAACACTGGAGACCTGAAGAGACACATTTATTCACAAATACAATTAAAGTTATAGATACAGTATGTATATATAGTGTATAAAGTATGCATTCTATACACAGACATTGGAACAGAGTCTCACTCTTTCTGGATACAGCCCAGATCCCCTTGAATACGGATTTTGGTGACAGATTCCAGATTTTTTCCTGTTAGTAAAACATTGTTTCTGCCATGGAACGAGACTCTGTTGGGCTCTATAGAGAGAATCTCTGGCTTCTATAGAACACAAACGTATATGTTCAGTAAATGACGACGACAGAAGCAAATCTAGACAAAAATACTTCATATGATCTGACAGCATATTTAATTAACATTACAAAATGATTATATAATATAATGTCTTCACACTAAATAAAACACTGATGAAAATATGCCACACAGAGCAATTACATTACAACAACAGAAATTTGTGGCTAAAAACGCAGACAATTAAAATAAGAAAATAAAAATGATTACAAAGACTTTCCAGTAAAAAAATACTCAAAAGTGAAATAAAATCTTCAGTACATTCTTATGTATAAGTGAAGCATATAATGAGTGTGACACTTACTTTGTCTGTCTCAGATAAATCTTTACACACGTCCTAAAAAATGAAGGAGTAAAATATTAAATGCTTCATTTACTTGCTAAGTCCTTTGTTTTCAACACAATAACATTTTAAATGGTATTAACATTGCATCTATACAGTATAATCTGTATGTAACATGAGGCTCAAAAGTAAATACATTTCCATAAGAAGCAAGCAGATAAGCAACACACACACATACCGTAGCAGCAACTGTGGGAGGCACATTGTCCTACCTGTACGTGTAACTGTGGCTCAGATCCGTGTGTCCAATCACAACGCTTGAGGGAAGATGACCAATGACATCCAGCTGAGACGCACTGCACACACCTGCATATATTCAGTGTCACGTGACTTCAACACACACCTCATATGCTCTCAGCAGCACAAACCCAAATTGTGTGACGTGTTAGCGTAAGAGAAACTCTGCTATATCATTTCTGCCCTGTGACATGAACAGCCTCATAAGGTCAAGTGTGTGTTTTTGGTACCACAATCGTTAGCGTAGGGAATTGGGAAAATAATAACTGACTTATTTACCTGACTAGCATGTGTGTTGCACAGATAAACAGATAAACAAACTCATTGCAAATTAATCTATTTAGTTGAAATTAGATCTAATTAAATAAACAAACTAATTAGTTGAGCCAGCTATGTTGGGCTGGTCTAAAATCAATAAATGGCTTACTTATAAGTGTCACTCCATATTGAGATAATATTCATAAACAATTTACACACATTTAACAAATAAACACTTTTACAGGCTTTTTTCATGAAAATTTCTAAAAAAATAAAGGTTGACCGCATTCTTACTGTGTATATGAAGCGTTGGGTGAATTATCTGTGATACTGGAGCAGTTCTTCAGCATCAGAGTGTCTGTGATCTTCTGATCTTCAACAGTAACTGTAACTGAGACCTCCAAACCTGAACAAATCAATGAAAAGATTTGCTATAGAACAATCAGAAATATATAAACAATCACATTCTAACTCCAGCAGAAGACAACAGAAGATATGTAACTTCACTGAAGAAGAACCGACCTCCAGCAGACAGCAGCTGGTCTGAAAAGCCACAGGAGCAGTTTGGAAAAACTGCAGCAGAATCAGAGCTGTCACACAGGTTCAGATCTCCTCTGATGAAGACACACGAGAAGATGAGACTTCTTGTGCTCTCCAGACTCAAGGCCAGATGTAGAGTCACCTGTTTAAAAGAGGCCACTGGTTTGTAAAAACAGTCATTCTGGATATACAGTATATTCAAAATATTCTAGATGACGATGCATCATCTACCTCTCTGGAGGATTTCTCCGCCAGGTAAAAAGAAAACAGACGCTTCTGAAGAGAGACGTTTGAAAAGGAGACCCATGAAGAGTTTAAGCACTTATCTTGTGTGGAACATCTAGTTAAAAACACACAAGAAAACATCATGCGCTTTATCTCCGTATCTTGCGCATTGCTTATCATGTCTGTATGTGTTAATAAAACTAGACGCATTGAGGTTCGCGCACTGTCTCTCAATTAACCAGAAGTTACATTTGATTCCATATAAGGGCATCTTGAAACAGATGTGATGTTTGAATATCAGTCTGACCTGTGCGTGTTGAAACACCAGCCGCAGAAAGGATCGAATGCAGCTCTGCAGTCTCTCAGAGAGATGTATTCATCACACTGAACCACAGACACTCTTCTGATCTACATTACAACCATAAGCAGTAAGAACCACCACATGATAAATCTTCTTTTTTCCTTGGGGTCCTTTTTGTGTTTTTTGCACCAATTTTGGGGTCTCTGACCTTTAAAATGAAACGATCTGCTGTGCCTTTAAAACGTCAAAGTACGTTACAAAAAACGTCAAAAACTACTCTAAAAACTACCCACAATTCTTATTAGACGCGCCAACCAGAGATGGAGACAAATGTTTTTGCAGCTTGCTTGAAATAAATGATCATTTTGTACTGTGGTGAATGTTTTGAGTTCAAAAAGAAAGTATTCAAAGTCAGAAATTAAAGTATGCTTTCATAGTACAACAGAAAGTTTAATTTCTCAGAATATGATCCCTATTAGTGACTTCTGTGTAGCTCTTTTTGCCATTTTATCGCAAAGAAATACAACACATAGCAAAATATAAACATAAACGAATACACAAATAGATTATATTATTTACAATATATATTATAATATTTATAATATTACTATATTTAAAACTCACCTGGTTCTTCAGAGCTATGTAGATATGTTTGGAATCTACTGGATCAAGATGCATTCTGGGAAACACTTTCTGATCATCATCAGATCTGTACAGCACTGTTGGACAGCCTGGACTGAATCTCTCATCCAATACAAGCTAGAAACACAAACAGCATCACAATCCAAATCTTCACTAACAATGACTGTGTTTAAGTGCTGTTGCAAAAACAATGTTGATTGTTTCCAATTATTTGGAAATGTACATAATTTACATTTATGCATTTGGCAGACACTTTTATCCACTTACAGTACATTAAATGTAGACATTTTCTCAGTACATGTGCTCCCTGGGACTCAAACCCACCACCTTTTGCGCTGCTAATGCAACAATGCAACTAAGGTACAAGAGACAGCAGCACAAAAGGTGGTCAAGAAACGATACATACAGAGACATACAGAGGAGAGAAATCAGACAAACCTTTATCAGTTGTCCATCTTCGGTTCCTATGAATAGCAATAACCAAGATCCATCCCTAACTGCTGCCACTGAACTCATTGACTTGTACTTCAGAACTACTGCAATTGGAGTTGACTTATCTTTACTCACATTCTGCAAAATGTATAAAAAACACAATTACATTTTACAAAACTGAATATGCATAATGTTAAAAAATTGGCAATTCTATTTAAAAACGTTATCGCGTCACCATAATTCAAAACTGTAAATCACTCCATTTAAATAAGCGTGTTATACTGAACACATAATGGCAATATGTAAAAGCAGTATTTCCGACCTTCGAACTACATTTGCTGTCAGTGTTGGGGCAAATAGCCTTAACTTGCCCTTTAACATTGCTAATGTCATAAACAGCTAACGCCGTGTTCTCTGGATCATTTTGCGCACTGAAGACACCTGCCCAGAAAACGCCTTTATCTGAGGGAATAAGAGCCGAGGCGAGGAGAACAGGACGAGCTTTATCACTACAGCATTCTAACATGGTTCCATTCAGGTCTTTGACAATGTTTTCTTTTTTGTCATAGTTATTCAATCTGAGGGCAAACGCTTGCCACCCGGACTCAGTCATCACGTTAAGAAACAGGTACGAGAGTTTGCGCCGAATGACCTGGAACCCGTCTACAAACGTCACGTTTATTCTGGTGTGAATATAAGGCGATGCTCCATCACTTATTGTTGCGAAAATTAATCCTGGCTGAGAATCTGAAGTGCTCCAAATGGTGACAATAGAATACGGGATAGTTTGAGAATCTTCCTTCTTCCCAACCAAAAGATAAGCGCCATTAGTGCTGCCGTTAGTACTGGTATCCAGTATGAATGCTACGGATTTCTCATTCTTTTGTGGTACAGTTAATTTGCCTTCCCGGTAAATTGTGTTTGTAATATCATTTAGATCAAGAACTTCACAGTATCCACCGTTAATGTCACTTTCATAGTTAGATGTTCCACATGTAATCAGAGTGCCGTTCGCGTCAAAAGGCACCAGAAGTGTAACTGCGTTTGGATGTGCGCTATTGAAATTCTTTGTCTTTTCCAGAGATAGATCGTG
>JAZGTI010009221.1:0-19116 GCA_036877585.1 Botia kubotai | reverse complement strand
GGCCTGTTTACATCGAGCCTGAACTTTCTGTTGCAGGTGTCTCTCTGTGGCGTCGACCTCACGGTGAGAGTTCTGACCACAGGTTATTGGCCCACACAGTCGGCCACGCCCAAATGCAACATCCCGCCCTCCCCGCGCCACGCTTTTGAGGTCTTCAGAAGGTACAACAACGTTTGTATTTGTACATTTTCTGTTTAATTAAACAACTGTACATATTTAAAAAACATCGCTGTGTGGTCACAATATCAGATTCTTCCTACGAAATTGTCGAGTGATGTTACGCTAACAGTATTATTTTGAGATCTGTTGAAATATAAACTAAATAAATAATGCTACTAGTCAAACTCATCTTTATGTCGCATTTTCCCTTTCTTTGGTCAATGAATCACATTTAAAACACGAGTGTAGAGAGATAGAGAGAGAGTTTGTAATCATTGTGGCTCTTAATGCAAAAGGCGTGCGGGTGCAAAAGCTCCAGCTACTCTGTTGGAATGCAGATCAGATACTAGTGCTGCATTATTCATAATATTATCATATGTAGTATTAGCATAATACCAATAGTCATAGTTATTGTCAGTATGGGTATATCGCAATACCTCTGTTCCATTAAATGTAATCAGACATGAGATCTGTCATGGTTTGGATACAGTGGGTAATCTCAGCATGACTAAATTCTCTGTAGGTTTTATCTGGCGAAGCACAGCGGCAGGCAGCTCACACTCCAGCATCACATGGGCTCTGCAGATCTCAACGCCACCTTCTATGGCTCCATCAAGAAGGTACAGCCCCTCACATGTACAGCTGTAAATACCGTCTCATAAACAACTGGTCCTAACCAGACACAACATCAGTAGATCTCTTCTCTGATGGAGTTTATCTGCTAATCTGATGTGTTCGTATTAAGAGATGCAGCAAGATGATCATCAGCTGCTCGGTTCTGTTTGGGATGGAATTAAAGCTGATCTTTAATGATCTCTCTGTGTGCAGGAGGACGGCTCAGATTTAGGTGTGGGAGGGGCTTTGTTAACCGGCTCAAACACACGGAAGCACATCCTGCAGGTCTCCACTTTCCAGATGACCATCCTTATGCTCTTCAACAACAGAGAGAAGTTCACCTTCGAGGTACAACAGCTGCCTCAGCAGATGTCAGATAAAACAGGCACACTGCATACTGCATACTCAATGCTTTTAAACAAACATTCAAATAACGGTCGCTCTTGTTGACCTCCGATGTTCAGGAGATCCAGCAGGAGACGGACATCCCCGAGCGCGAGCTGGTCCGGGCACTGCAGTCTCTAGCCTGTGGGAAACCCACCCAGCGAGTGCTCACTAAAGAGCCCAAGAGCAAAGAGATGGAAAGTGGCCATGAGTTTACAGTCAACGACCAGTTTACCTCCAAACTGCACAGAGTCAAAATACAAACAGGTACTGTTGTGCCACCAGAGGGCGCTGTTGTGCCACAAGAGGGCGCTGTTGACTGTTGATCAATTGGAGAGCTCGCGCAATCGAGGCGTTTTGTTGCTGCGGTGTTTCAGTAGGAAATATGTCACTATAATGCGCTTCTCGTCATTTTATTAAACATTTTATATTTATGGTCTGAATTTAAAGGCAGGGGAGGCAGTGTTTTTAGTAAATATATTCATATAAATGCAAACCTTCTGTGGAATGTGCAGGACCTGAATGTTCCTCCAATCATTGCTTTCGGTCTGAATGCAATGATTGGACGTTCTACTTGCCTGTCAAACTGTGTGTTCATGTGTTGGAGGAGGCATGGCTTTGGAGAGCATTCTAAAGGGAGGGCGGGATCTTATGCTTTCAAAACATCCTCTTCGAAATTGCCTACCCTACCTTTAAGGTTTGACATAAACATGCTGAAATATCGTTCCTGTAATCTGTTTTTCAAAAGACGCTTCTGTCTCCTGCAGTTGCTGCCAAACAGGGCGAATCAGACCCAGAGCGGAAGGAGACGCGGCAGAAAGTGGATGACGACAGGAAGCATGAAATCGAAGCGGCCATTGTACGCATCATGAAGTCCAGGAAGAAGATGCAGCACAACGTTCTGGTAGCAGAGGTGAGTGCGCGTTTTCTGCCCGGTTTATAAAACCAAGCATAACCAAAGCTGTCTTAAAACTGTCTTAAGACTTTATAGGCAGCTTGATTTTCTAAAATAAATACAAGCTGCCTCGTAAAGTCCTAAATTGGGATTTTTATACCTGCAGGTTTCTAATTTTCTGATTGGTTGTCTCCTGACAGGTGACCCAGCAGCTGAGGGCGCGGTTTCTGCCGAGCCCCGTGGTCATTAAAAAACGTATTGAAGGACTCATAGAAAGAGAATATTTGGCTCGGACGCCAGAGGATCGTAAAGTGTACACGTACGTCGCGTAGTGGATCACCTCTCGTTCGAGATGAACAAGAAAAGCAAAGAAAGGTTCTGTGCTGCTCTGTGCATGAGCTGGGACGTTCCTTTTAAACAGATGAACTCTGGGTAGCTGATCTCATTTAAAAACGCGAAATCAGAAAACAATCAGGAAGCAAAGTAAGACGTTCATTATGTGTGTTATGTTGTAGATTATTTTTATTAGGTCACGCCCACTCAGCTCTGATTGGATCCTGCTTCAGTCTCTTCACAGTTTTACCCTCGTAGAGATCAAATGGCGCGAATCCCTTTGGAAATGTGAATGCACTGCACACATTGTTGTTTTCTTCAGTACTGTATAAAAGGCGGAGTTATTAAAAAAATCCTAACAAAACGGACAGAATAACAGCTATGGAAGAAGACAAAAAACTAAATAAAAAACGTTGATATTGAACCGCTTGCAGTTTTCTTGCTGATGTGATTGTGGTTGCCTTGGTAACATCCAACACAGGCCAATCGGATGCTGAATGTCAACGTAATTTTATTGTCTGTTCATTAAAGGAAAGCAAACGTACCGCGTTGTCCCGGGTGGCGGCGAGTCTTGAGGTTTGTGAAATGAAAAGCAGTCACATGACTCACAGAATTATGGGATGCATCACAGTCTCCGGTTTCCTGCTATTAAATGTCATTACTGCCAAGCTTGAATTATATGTGGACCGGGTTCAGACCGAATATGATGCTTTTATAAAGGGGCAGAGCAGAAGAGTGGTAAACATCTACACGACAGCTTCCAGCTCTGAAGAGTTGATGAAAACAGAGTAACAACATTAGTTAAGACTGTTCAGTGAAACGGAGGGTAGCTAAAACAGCATAGATAGCTAGCAGCCTTTATTTCCTTCTGTATAGACAAAAATGTGATTGACCAGTAATAAATCTAACTGTTAACTAGTTAACTTAAGATTCTAATAGTTCGTGTTTATCAAATATTATTTATGATTAATGTAATTTCAGCAATTTTACAATTTTATCCTATTGACTGTTAAATTTATATATTGATCAGACAGACATTTCACGCATAATCGGACCTGACAGCACAAATTATAAATCATAAACTTACCTCAGTAAGTCAGGGTAAGGAGATCGTGTTGAACACTGATCTGTCACGTACTTGATCAATAAGTGTTGTTTTGTTCATTTATAACAAAAAAAAACAGTTTCATTCAGTCATGACAACATTAACGTTTTTGCATGCTATCCTGAACTTATCTACACACACTTCTTAGACTTCACCTGGGAAGAAGTACACTAATGTAGAGGCTGTGTGACACAGCGACCAGACGACCTCGTCTGCTCTTAGCTCTGCTCCACCTTGCGCAGGTAATCACGCATCATCTGACGGAACTGAGGCATCGCCATGGCAACCGGTGAACACAGAGATGAAAAGTGATGAGTCTGACACACAAGCTTGTAAAACAGCGTACTGCAGCGTTACCAGTGTTCAAACAGATGGTGAAATAACTTAACTGAGGATTGTTACAAACAATGTACAGTCAATGTGCTTCATAAAAACTATTTTTATGACTTCTTTAACTTGAATCAGGATTAAAATATTTTTAGGCTGAAATGTGTATTTGCATTCTACAGTAAACGCCAGAAGCTGTCATCAAACAGTTCACAGGCTTTTTTAATAAAAAGCCAGGATTTTTTTTTCTACATACTGTACATACTGTGTTTAAACTCCTTAAGAAACTTTAAATTGCTAAAGCAACATCTCTGTTCAGCCTCAGAGAATTAAATGACCCTGGAAAATAATAAATGACCATGGAAACAAAGAATTAAGCTTGACAAATTCATTAAACCAAATGGAGTCATAATTACTGCGCTAAATCCAATTAAACAGTAAAAGTCAGCATGTTTAGCTGGTTGTATTATCAAATAAGTAACACCTGGTGTGAATTCTTGAATTTTCTTTTACCCACAACTCTGTCATTACGACCCCCTGAGGTTCACATAACGAGTCTTTAATAAAAGGTCACGGTCATTACCGCATCAGATATTGTTTAATGGGGGAATGAGTGTCTACTCAGTCACCTGTTGCTTGGCAACAGCTGAGTGAAAGGTAACCCTGCTTGTCTCAGTTTAATAGAAACTGCAGATGACTTTTATTAACCTCTTCATGAATGGAACATCTTTATCATTAGATACATTTTACATTGTAAATTAATCAGATGAGAAAGTGAGGATATCTGACGGTAATACCATGATTGTGTTTAAAGTGATGTTATTGTTCTGGTATCGTCTGTCATCATTCCTCTGTCAAATGTTCTTGCAAAAGAGTTCTTGCATTTGATCGGAGATCAATGTTTTTCATACAATTTACATACAAATATTTTTATACTCATGGATCTCTGCTTTTCCTCAAAATTCAGTCAAAATATAAACACCTGCAGAGTGAGAGAAAGAGAGAGAGGTTTATTCAGACATTGGGATGATGTCTGATGAAGAACGACATTTGATTTGCAAACACAAATAAAAATCTATAACCCACATTACTCTCCTGTAGTGAGACATTTGTTCTGTTGTTTTCCCTCAGCTGGACTGAAGTCTTATGAGAATTATGATGTCTTATGAAGTATATGATGTGACTACTGTAGCTCCACACGGCGCCCTCTAGTTACACTTTACGCCCCAACTGAGTAAAGCAAACAAGTGCGGCGGTCAGGTGCTCATGTTTCACGATCTTATAGATTGAAGGTCTTCCGCATTTTTTATTATTTATGCACATACAAGGTTAAACAAGGTTAACAAAGCAAGCAATATATACATTTGGTCTTTATATATTTGCTATAAACGAACTGCAATGTATTAAAAAACATAAAGCACGATCTCACGTGTTTATATGATGATTACACACCATATATGTTCATGTTAGCTATGTTTCATAACGATTGTAAATATACAAATAAAACATGAGCGCACTGTTTTCACTCCGCCCTCTGTCAGTGCAGGTGTAGCGCTTCGACCAATCACAGCGCAGATAGTGGCGTCTGCGCATGCGCAGCTCTCTCTCTCCCCCGCAGTCAGCGATGACTCCGGCTGGCCCTGCTGACCAGCGGGAAGTGAGCAGAAGTTTTGGGATATCGACTCTTTCCTCACACCTCTCGCTTCAGGATGGTGAGTTAAACACTATATTGCTTCGTCTAGATCAAAAGCGCATTTTAATCACATGTGCGTGCGCTGACGTTGCTAATTGAACCCAAACAGGTAGTGCGCGTGCACCTGTCGGGCGCATGAGCGCGCCTGAAAACTTCACCCGCAGTTTGTTTGACACTAACTAAAGCATTTCACCCTAACTAGTGTTTGACAACTAGTGTTAGTCTAAGGGTGGAGAAAATATTCGGCAGCCGTATCAAAACTACGGGTTTCGTTTTGGTGTGGTCAGCTGATGTACCTGGATAAACAGGTCGGCTGTCTCGCTTGCACGTCGCTGGGTCGATTACATTACGCCTCATGTAAGTTAATTCGTGCGTGAATAGTTAGTTAGTATTGCCTGTAAAAGTAGTGGTTAGGGCGACTTGATTCGGGTGACCGGGTGAACTCGTTCATCTGCTGGTAAAACCGGAGCGGGCCGCTGTGTGACGTAAACTTCTGGTTCATGTTTGAATGAGAGCTTTCGATCAATACTACACAATACAACTGTGTGTATGTTGTGTGTTAATATGTAGTAACCTTTGTTGTTAAAGTTGTTTAACGCAATACTAAACATGTTATGTTTCAGTTTAGTGTTTCACTTTTTGATAGCTTTTTAAAATATATATATTAAAATGCTTATTTTAAAATGCTTTTCAAGTTTTGTGATTAGTTCTTCACGTTGCAAAACGTTTGCATAATTATATTGACATTTAAACATTTACATGTCGAAATATTTCTATTGACTTTGACATATTTATATTAATTTAATTTTAATATATTGAATACTTCTAAATATTTCTACATATTGAAATGTATTACTATTATGCATTGTTTTGAAATGTGAAGTACTGATTTATTGGTTTTTGTGGAATGTAGAATTTAGTGAATGTTTGCTCTCCAGCTTCCAGAAATGAAATCGCCTGTGCAGCTCAGTAGCAATACAGCGACTTGTGTTTTATATGTACGTTCTCTCGCGTGTGACTGCAACAATAGAAGGAAAACCAACTCTGAGAATCACAGAACAGGAAGGAGGGCTGAAAAAAAGCATGCAAAAAACTGTCTATACCGTCAGTGTAATTTTACTGGAGATTTGTGTGTGCTTGTGTGTGTGTGTGAGAGAGAGAAATTCATAGTTATGAAGTTCTGATGAAGATTTTGGTCAAACATGTTTTCTCCTGTTGTCACGAGGTGGGCGTGGCCTCAGTGAAGACATGCTATGAAAATGAGTTTTCCTCTGCAGCACAATAGCAGAGCTGACGAGATCCGAACTTCTGTTTCCTTATTTTTTCCTCACGTTTTCAGCCTTTGTACCTCCTCAGAGTTTTACTAAGGGAGCGTATGAAACCTTACAATGAAGCAGCTGATGTTTCTGTTTCCCCACCTGGTGTTTTTTCCCGACTGTGTGTCTGTCAGCACAATGAGCTGCTTGCAACATCACACGCAAGATCTGCATTCACAAGATTTGCATTAATCCATGTGTTATGTGTAAACTGATGATTTTGCTGAAACCTGGAATCTTGCATGGGTGGGAGATAAAGTTTAGGATGGGCAGCTGGAAGGTTAGTGGTTCAATCCCTGCAAGGAGCGAGAGATAAACGCTCATTATTTGCTCTTGAGTAACTTAACCTGCATGTTTACATTTTGTGTGCAAACTAGCAAAGAGTCAAATTGAGTGCAATGCATTATGGGACACAGTATTTGGCAAAAGGTGCTTTGAATGTGTACTGCACACTTTGGCAAGTGTACTAGGTCATCCCGGTATTCTGTAACATACAGAATATAAGTATATAATATGAGTGTGTAATATGCACAGTATGAGTAATGATTATATAGTATGCACAGTATACATTCTGCATACTGAAAAAAGTTAGTTGGAACACAGCCAGTGTGACCTGGTTCACTCTTACCTGACCTTCAGTTTTTCTTCCTTCTTTTGCTTTTTGCACAGAATAATGTTTGTCTTTACTGAATTGTTTGAAGGTATGTATCAATGTATTGATTTACCTTATTGCATGCCATCAGTAATTTATAGTAAAGTGTTTATTATGAAACACTCCTCTAGTTTGTGTGTGTTTTCTCAGAGGTGTGACTCCGGTTTCTGTGTGCTGGTTTCTGTTTAGTTAACAGTTATTGTTATTAGTTGTTGGTGTGGCATGTGACCTGATACGTTTGTGAAGATGCGTCAGGTTTGTGTGACTTACAGTAACCAAAAGGTCGTCCCACACTCTCTGTTCAGCCATGACACGTGTCTGTGTTTTTCTGTGTAAAATGAGAGGAGACGTTAGAATGAGCTTTCACAGATTCTGTTCTCAGTGCTGTGAGCTGACTACATCTTGTGTGGAGAAAGTTGACATGAAGTGGCTTAAGTACATTTAAAGTGGGGTAGACCGTATAGCAAGCCCTCCCTTCAGAGCACACCTCCTCCAGTACACATGAACACAGCACTTTTGTTTTATATTACACTTAATTGGACGATGAAAGGACTGTTTTCATTAATCATCCAATTAAAATGCACCTCCTGTTTCTGTCTGGTAGATGCATTTCCTGCTGCTGTTCAGTCATCAGGGGAAGTTACGGCTGCAGAAATGGTTCCTGCCTCTCCCGGAGAGAGAGAGGAAGAGGATTGTGAAGGACATGACCACTCTGGTGTTGGCACGGAAACCACGCACGTGTAACTTCCTGCACTGGAGAGACCTGAAGATTGTCTATAAGAGGTGCGTGTTAAACTCAGTGTGTGTTATGTGAATGAAATACGGCCGCTTGTGTGCTCATTACCGTGTAACAGCGCACTGACTTCAAACACAATGAATGCATTTGATTCAGCGTTTATTTAAAGCACAGCTGGTGAACCCTGCGTTTGCTCATTAATCATTACCAGGTGTGAGCTGAAAACTTAATCAGTCAGCAAGATCTGATGTTGTCTTATTTCAAAAATTCCACATGCAAAGTTTTCCAAGCTCGGGTGGAGTTTGTCTCCCAGGCTGGTGTTGTCTTTTCAATACCGGTTCAGTTTCCTGTCGGCCCTGATGTCATGACTCTGAGTTCTTCTGAGCCATACCAAATACCAAATTAATTGGTGATGAGAAATCTCGTATGAAGTGAGAAATGTTTTGAAGCTGAACAGAATCTGTGTCATTAACAGTGTGTGAGTTTTGATTGTCATGTTGGTTTTCTGTTTGTTTGTGCAGATATGCCAGTTTGTACTTCTGCTGTGCTATGGAGAACCAGGACAATGAGCTTCTGGCTTTAGAGATCCTGCACCGTTATGTGGAGCTACTGGACAAATACTTTGGCAGTGTAAGTACAGCCAGTTTCTTTATTTCTCACCTCAGGAATAAATGTTTCACATTTTACCATGTTTATAGAGAAAGGTTTCATTCGCACAGATCTGATGAGGACAGAACAGATGTCAGGCGAGTTTATTTATAGAGCACATTTCATGTACAGTGATCATTCAAAAATACAGAATACACAGAATATAAACCGTTCAGAATTAGAAAAAGAGGTAAACCGTGTTTTGAGTCTGGATTTGAATGTGGTCACTACTGGAGCACATCTGATCTGATCTGGAAGTTGATTCCAGCTACGTGTGACATGACAGTTAAAACTGGACTCTTGTTTTGAGTGAACCTTAACTGATTTGATCCTTTGGCCACTGTCTGCCTGTCTAATGTTGTCTGCTTGTCTCGCCCGCCTCACAGGTGTGTGAGCTTGACATCATCTTCAACTTTGAGAAGGCCTATTTCATTCTGGATGAGTTTCTGATGGGTGGAGAGATCCAGGAGACGTCCAAACAGTCCATTGCAAAATCAGTAGAAGCATCAGATATGCTGCAGGAGGTGAGACACGGGCTTCACTCTGTTCCTGCTTATCAAGATTTACTCTCCAAAATGTGCAATAAAGATACGGACATGGGCTTTCTACCTAGGCACCATTTTTAGCTGTAACCTGTAACCTGTTTAATTAAAAATGAACAAGAATCACTTATCAAGCAAGTACATAACACATCAATGTTCAAAACAGTCTCCTTCCCCCGATTCACAAAGGTAAATTTATAATAATGACTTATAATTTCAGTTTATAATTTTAAAATGTCTGTAAACAGAAAGAAGATCCGGCTTCTATATCACTGCCTTTTAAAATACTGCATTTACCGTAATCAGAAGCTCATGTTTGTATTAAAATGATTTGCAGGTGCTGTTTTCCAAAGTGACTTTCAGTGCATTTCAGTTCTACATTTTTTTATAAAGTAAATTAAATTGAGTAAATTAAGTAAATGCTTTTGCCGGGAATCGAACCCATGACCTTCACAAGTCATCTCAGTTACTGTGGATGAATGTGTGCTTGCATGTATATACATGCGTACATACATATATACATTGTTTATATATAGATTCTTTTCATAAGGAATTTACTGAAAGTCAGAGAAATCAGGCCATTATTAAACTGTTACTGACTGTGATCTGAGGGCTGTTAAAGGGAACAAAACAAACGCATTCGATTCAAGGTCATTTAAATGAATCGGTGATGATTTGAATGAATCAGAAAATGAATTGGAACAGTATGGAACAGGCAAAACTCATACATTAAAGATGAGCTTTCTTTACTCTTTCCAAACCTTGAAAATGTTATTAATAAACATTCGTTTCTATGACATCAAAAACACAAGGCCATCGTCGCCCCCCGTTTCTGAGCTGAACGTCCCCGAGCGCTCTGCCTGGAAATGAATCCTGTTCAGTTCTAGAGCTCTGCTCTGACCGTCCAAACATGCCTCTTAAATAACTAATCACATTAACACAAGTACAGCTTATCATTTTGTTGGCATCCATTTGCAGTGGGTAATATTCTACATATTCAAGAAATGAGGTGCATTAACATGCGACCAATGGAAAGAGGCTGAAGGTGTCATCATTATAACGCACTCGTCTGTTATGTGTCTGTTTTTCCTTCTTTCAGACGATGGAAGAATACATGAGCAAGCCGGCGTTCTGATGACAACAGGCGTGATGTGAGGAAACGTTCTGCCTCACGTGGCTTGCATTCAGCACACAGAAGTTGCTGTTCAAACCTTATACACGAGGTCTGCAGACCTTTATTGATTGTGTTTGGTGCAGGTAAAAACGTCATTCTTCATTTTGCTCCGAACTAAATCATGATTCAAGAGGAATTTTGGAATGATTTAAACTTTGTATGCATGTTTTTTTTACTTTTTAACTAGGATTAACTGTGAAAATGTCAATGCTGAATTTTAAGTGGTAACTGCACACAGAAAGATGCATTTTGACTTTTGGACCAAGAAATGTTTTTTTTATATAATGAGGGTATATCTGCGATCACCTTGACATTTGGTTTATTTAAAGTGCCTTTTCATGTGGTTCCACATGTTGCCTGTCTCAGGAGACATTTAGATAAAGGAAAATCTCTCTGAAGGAATGGTAACACAGCTTTGTATGAACACTGTTGATGTTTTATTAAAGATGCTGTTTGATATATTTCATGCATGTCGTGTGTGTGTCTCTGTGTGACTGCTGCTCTCCGGTGTGCTGGAATGACTCATGATGAGGAAGTGACAGTAAGAGTTTATCATCTCTGTGTCAAGCTGATCTCTGATCTGCCTTTAGATTAGGCACCTTAATTTACAGTATTTCCTCTCAAGACCCTGAAATGCATTTTTATGCATTGGTGGATTTATTATTTACATTTTTAATTGTGAGATCATACACAAACATCACTGGCTTTTATATTTGTGTATGTGTGTGTGCGTGTGTGCGCGCATACGCGCATGTAAGATTCTATATATATATATGTGTGTGTGTGTGTGTATATATATATATATATATATATATATATATATAAATACGTTTTTTATATATATTTTAAAAGTTTTTTCTTTATTAACCTCAACACTTTACATAAATACAAGCACTCTAAATTGTTTTTTTTATATAGCGTTTGTATGTTTACAGTAACATAAGAGGAGGTCAGCACATATACGCTTGTAGGTTCCTCATGTATGCCATCTGTCTATCACACACTTTATACAGTCATTGAAATATATATACAGCTCTGAGTAATGAAACATCACAATACAGCGAGAGGAAAAATAATACAGTAATGCTTTATTCATGGTTCTCTTCACACTTCAGAACACGTACAAAATGATGTAGAAATGACAGTACCATCCACCTGTATTCATTTAATGCAGCAAAGGAGTCTTACGACTATATAGGGACATTCTTGTGATACTAACTAAAGGAACCAGAAAACATTTTAAGATCACCAGTTCATAAACGACAGATAAATGCACTTAAACTCTCACACACAGAAGTCACACGGTACATATTTACATCATATAGAGTTTCGTGAAAGCATTTTAAACATCGGTGCTTTTTACAAATTACTTTTAAGGAGATTTTTTTTATCCTCCACCCATATTCTGACGAGCCTCTGCTGCAGCATGATTGGCTACTCCGATGATCTTACGAGCAGTTGAGCGAGTGGACAGTTCAGAAGTCGTTCATGTAGCCATGGCAACCACATCAGGTCAAGAGGTCAAAGGCTGGACTGATCAGAATATGGGTGTGGAAAGCCCAACAGCTCGGACCCCTCACATTCCTGCAGCTGTTTTCTCATGATACTCTTTGCCGTCGTCTTTTTCAGACGCTGGAGGGGTTTGTTCGATGGGCTCCAGTGCTGAATCGTGAATGGGCGGCTTTTGGGGCGCCTCGGCCTCGATTTTGCCCTGGGTGTCTCTTTTGGTGGGCACACTTTTCCCGTTATCAACCTGATCAAAGAAATCTTTCATGGCCTCCTCGTATAACTCATAAGGCAGCTGTCCGTTTGGGGTGGAATCAATGGCTCTTCGGCGATCGCTTGAGCTGGTGTCGGGGTACTCTGTTAGCAGTTTGGCTGCGAGGAAGGTGGACTCTTCATCTTCGTCTACTGCATCGTCATCGTCATAGTCGTCTTTTCTTTTGCTGGGAGCTTTGTTTAGCTCGGACATGAACAAGCTTCCTCGTCTTCCACTTGGGTTGAAGTATTTGGAAATGGCTGTTTTGTATGGTCTTTGCTTCAGGAAGGACAATTTGGCATTTTTGTTGGCCAGATTCCCTAAGCCGAGGATTTTTAAGATATCTTCAGTCTTGACATCAGGAGGGATGTTGCTGACTGTGACTTCTGGCTGTCGGCCATTGTAATACTTGATTACCCGGCTCTTGTACCGAGGCTGGCTGGGATTCCTAGCCGGAGGAGTCTCAGGAAGACGCTGCTGTTTTCTGGTTTCCTCCATAAACAGCATCCCGACCAGATCTTCTGGAGGCACCTGGAGCTTCATGGAAAGAGCCGACAGCAGTTGTTTGATTCGAGGGTCGATCGGAGAGGGTCGTGATTGAAGCCTCCTCCTTGCTTCCATAAGATCTCGTTTCTGAGCTTGATCTGTCATCTCCAGCACCTTTAACAGGTAGTAATCCACGAGTTTGGTGTCATCATCTGGATTCTTCTGATCCTCGTCAGCTCGTCTCTCTATGACCTCGCCCTGCTCACCGTTATCTGCCAGCCCTCGTTTATATTCTTCATGACCTCCTTTAAGCACCTCCTCTGTTTCCATCTGCTCCTCTAATGGCACCCATTCCTCTCCTCCGGTCACGTCCTCGTAAGCAAGATTTCTGACCCTGTACAGGTCTTCATCATCCTCGCCATCTTCTTCCTCCTGATTCTCTCTCTTATGGTTCTGTATGGCTGACAGTTTACCGAGCTCTTCGAATATGGACCTTATGTTGGCGAGGCTTTGAGGGGTGTACTGCTCGTCCAGATCCTCAGTCGCCCGCTTGTTGTCTCTGTCGTTCTCCTCATCTTCAAACATCAGAGGATACTTCTTATGAGGCTTCACAAAGCCACCGTAGTCAGAACCAGCGGGACTCTCCGCGTCTGCCGTGGGGCGTCTGCTCTTTTGAGGGCGCCGTTCGGTACCGGCTGCAGGCTGGGTGTCTGCGCTCTCTCCAGCCTGTTCCAGCATCCTGAGCAATGATCGAACCCATTGCGGCACTTTGTTGTCAGGCCAACGGGCAGCGTCCTCGCGATTTGGCGCATTCTCGTCCTGAAGGGAGGCGAGCTGCACCAGAAGACGAAATTTGTCCACCTCATCGTAGTCTCCGGTAGGACTCTCTGGTCTGTCAGCTCTCTGCTTCAAGCTTTCGATGTACTCCAGGGCTTTGATCATATCAGAGCTGGGAGCAAGGAAACCACCCTGGTCGCCTCCTCGCAGGCGGTGGTAACGCGCAGAGGCGCTCTGCACGGCTGGAGTCTGGAGGAGAGAGACCAGCAGCACCGCCACCCACCCGCTGGACAGTTTTGATAGTGACAACATCATACCGCCTAAAGATATAAAGATAAAAATGACACATTAGGTAACTCTGGTATTGATTTTACCCAAGATCTCTATTTTTAGTAAAACTGCAGCTATCCTTTACTGTTAATAGCGCCAGTCTAGAGAGCATATATAAAATTCAGTACAGTTTGAGTTTAAGCTATGCGTGCCGCTATCAGAGTTGAAGAGCCGAGCTGAAGACAAACACAACATGTTTTTAAACGACAGCAGCGCTGCATGAGTCACCGCCTGTTGTCAAGGTAACCTTTCACTTGTGGTTACTAACCTACAAGATATCTAGATATCCATTTTAACTCATTTATGGTTTAGAAACATCTCTGTTCGGTGTTCATAAAAATACGAAATACCTTTCTCAAACCTTCTCGCAAAAAAGTCGAATAGACCAGATGAGATACGTGTGTGATGAGTTAGAGTATCTAATCAAAGCGAGCAGGAAAGAAGGAAAACGATCCAGCCCGTCGTTTTATGAATGAGTAGAAGAATGAGCCGCCGTACCTTTGTGCAGATCTCAGAGTAAGTGAATGAACATGTCCGTCGTGTGTGTGTGTGAATCGCTGGTTTGGTTTCAGCACCCGGACAGCTCCCAGCGCTATATGAGGCGGCACCTGACCGATGCGTCACCGGTGCGCACGCAACAACGGGGCTGCGCATGCAACCTATCATCAGAAACTCAAGCACCTTTTATATGAACCACTTGCTGTGTTTTCGTCCTTGTTTCTTGCATGCATAAGATGATATTGAATATATTTATTGTATGTAACGCAACGTAACGGCTGTATATACTCATTTGTATCTGTGCGTGTATAAACTACATGCACCGTATATTTTGTCAGTTGTGTAAATGTTTATGGTGTTGAATTGTGTATTTTATATAGATGTTTATTCACTTTATTTTATTCTTTATCTGTTGTATTGTGTGTGTCTTCTGTACTGGAAGCTTGTTTTGAATAATGATTTTTCTAAAATCTCTTATTTAACAGATCTGCATAGACGAATCACACCATAAAACATTTCTGCTTTATCTCTGTGGCGCACATTAAAAAACAAAGCTGTGTATTTTTATTTCTCTCCTATGTGTTGATTAAAACAACTCCTATAATGTAGATTATTAAACGTTTCATTTGCCAGAATTGTGCAAAGCAACATTTCGTTCTTTGAAATGTTTCGTTCGTTGTCCTTCAGTACACATGGCCATCACAGAGTTAAACGGTGAGTCACACACACTCACTGCGGGACTCATAGCAAGTGAAGGGAGATGTTCGGCTGCTGTTCGTGGCTCTCCTGCTGATCTGAGAACTGTTAGACGCTGCACCGGGACTGTCAGCAGCAGAATTTGATGCCGTAGTGACATCAGTGACAGGACGACACGCAGGCGATCACTTTCCTGGAAAACTGCGAGGAGATCTGCGTCCTTTATTCCAGACATAAATAAATGTCTGAAGTATGTTTAGCTGCGGAACCCAAAGTGGAAAAAGAAAACAAAGATCTTATATCTCTGTGTTGAAAAATCACTTTATTAGGAGTTGAGGAAGTTGTTTTTGCGAGGCATGTTTACCCAGACTGTATTTAATGGATGAGATGAAGCCATAAAATAACTTAAAAACATAAATATGTTATACTTAATGACCTTTTTACATATTTAGACAAACACATTACTGAAGAATTCCATATAGAATAATAATACAAGGCTTCTTTGCTAGTTTGGCCATAAAACATTGAAGAAAAAACTTTATTTTTAGATTTACTTTTCCTCAGATTAGCAGAGGTCAGCCACAACGGCTGTATATTCTCCAGCTACTTCTGGTTATGCTTGTTTGTGATTGGTGAAGCTTTTTAGCACAAACTGGCTCTCGACTCATCTGACAGTCAGTTGCACTCTGGGGAGAGAGGACGGGCTCCCCTGACGTTAGCTGTACGGTCACATGGTCTGTGAGTCACAAATCTGTGTGTCTGTGTGTTAGACAACAATTCTCTCTATTTCCGCTCCTTGATTCATAAAAAATACATAACTACTGACTTCCATTAGCAGTCTGGCGTAATGGATTTTACAGCAGCTGTGCTCTTCAAAAGCTTTATAAAGACTTCTGCCTGCTTTCTGAACAAGGTTATGAGAAAATCAATTCACAATAATTCATAATATTCTCCTCTTAATGACGTCAGAGCATCCTTCTGTTGGCATGACGATTATTCTTTAACCTCCACCAGTGGAAGAGGAAAACAACGATGACTCTGAAACAAGTCTCGCTGGAATCGGCTATAAATAGAGGCTGTGGAGGTGTCAGCAGGAGGTACAGTCATGCATGCGTGGACTGTGACGGACGATCTGATTGGCTGAGAAATGTGTGGGCGGATTGACAGGAATCTCTTGGTGTGAATGAGATTCTGTACATTCATTGTCTAAAATGAGAAAACCAGAAGGAATAAAATCATGTTTTCAGCTGCAAATGGGCTGTTTTTAGACTGGAGTTACCAGCTGAGTGGCTATATTGAATGCTGTTAAACAAAAAACATAATATTTCATAGATAATGTTTTCATAGAAGGAATTATACAATTCATCTGATATACATTAAGATTATTAGGAACCTTTCCATTGACACAAAACTCACAATGGGTGGTTGCCAAGGTGTTGCTATGCGGCCCCCCATGCTATTCTTAGTTACTTTTGTTTATCATTCATTTTATTGTACGCTAGCTGTAAATCTTTATATTAAGGGTGTTAAGCTGTGTTCAGAAGACAGCTTTGTTCAGTACAAGAATGAAGAGTGAGAGGCGCATCATCTGGCTGGCAGTAATCCCTTAAATACAAGCAATAAAATCTATCTGTCAATTCAGTTGGTTTTCGTTCTGCTCCTTAACCTGCCTGTCTCTCAATCTCTCTGTCCTAATCTCTCTCTCTCGCTCTCTGGTTGCCGTGGCGATTGACAGCACTGTTGTGTGGCTCTCAGAATCTCAATCAACGCTTGTCAGTCAACAGAAACCGCCCAGAAACTGCAGCGTCCCTCTATACCAGCGGTGTGTCACAGAGAATATAATACAGGTACCAGTGTGTGGAAATGAGTCATACTGTTTTGTTTGAAAAAAACTAATCCAAACACTTGGAGCAAAATGTCCATCAGATCGTACTGCTCAGAAGTTATTCTTCTGTAGCTCAAGAGACTCATTTGTGGTTTTTTTTTTAAGTATTACTTTTGTCTCGGATGTTTATCTTAAAATTCCTGAGGAGAAATAAAAATAGAAGCAAACTATATTTCTGTGATGCTAGTGTGTTGTAGTTGGTTGCCAGGGTGAGGCTATTTGGTTGCTAGAGTGCTAGAGTGAGGAAAAGTGACTGTTCGTTTATTATTATTATTAACCACATGAAAATGAACGGCAGTTTTTGGTTTTATTTACTGGAAACGGGTGAGGACATGAAGGGAGGGGCTAAGAAATGAAAACGACATGATGTCATTTTGGAGGCGGAGCTAGTCATATTATTCTACTGACAGAATACAAAAATAAATGTTTTCCTTCAACATGCATCAATAAAAATGTAAATATTTTCAGCTCGCTCAACTCTCCTCCTCTCTCTCCTCGTCTCCATGGTGATATTGTGCTTTACGTCTGTCACTCATCTCTCGTGTGTAAGTGCAGAAGTGAGAGGTCGTCTGTGGCAGGTTTGACGTAATAAAGATAAGACAATCGTTTATCCACTATCCCCCCCCCCCTCTCTAATAAGGTCATTTTTTGCGTGCTTAAACTTGCTTTTAAACGTTTAGATATGAGCTCCAGCAGACAAGAGAGAGACGGGGTGGATTCATCATAAAAATGACACAATTAAAGAAATGCATGTTCTTTGTTTTGCTTCATCTTTCTCTGACGTATAATCTGAATGGTGTGTGTGTGGGACGCAGGCTCTGTTTATTTCTCTGACACATCATGCCTCTGGAGAAATGAGTGCCGAGGTCAGACAGTTCCTGTGTTCTTATTTCTGTTCTTGTGCCTTTCACACATTTTTTCCCTGCTGTCAGGGAACAGTCTCACAATGTTGCCTCACATTTTCTAAAGGTTCCCGTACATTATCAAGAAACATTCTTGCAGAAACATTAGAAGAATTTGTTCTACTGTTATTAATCATATATCAAAAGCGTTATTCTTAAGTTACGTTTGAATAAGGTTTGAATAACGTTTTTACAACCAATCAATCGTACAACCTGAAACTGTTAGCTGAGTCAGGTGTTACTCTGAAGCAGCCGCATGTTCTTGTGTTTTTGACCTTGTGTTCTTGTTGAATGCTCTTGTCATGTTTGGTGGTCAGATGTGTGAGGTTAGCTGCTGAGTTCACCAGCTGTGATTAGCTCAACACCATCTGCTTCAGTCTGGAACAGCGTGTCATGCTTTTGGAAAATCATTCTGGAACATTCCAAAGCGTTCCAGAACCCCTCAGAACACTCAGACAGATGGTGCGGTCTTAAAGATAAACCAGAACACATGAGGTCCTTTTGATTAGCCTCATTATTATTTGGATTTATTTCATATTTCTGGAAATATAGAGTTTATTATTATCATCCATCACTTGTTTGCAGATGGCACTTGCTTTGATATTTTGCTTTTATGACATTTAAAAAAATGTTTTTAAAGGAAACGCACACTGATAGAAAAATGTAAAGCTTAAATGCACTGCATTCGCTTTTGATAAAAATATCTATCAAATGCATCAATGTAAATGCAATGAAAAGAATACAATGATAATACCAGTAAAAACACAGTAAAAGCAGACTGCAGTTTTCAAACTGCACGTTCTGTAAGTCCCCTTAACACACCTGATTCATATCAGCTCGTTAACTGATCTGAGGGTGTCAGATCAGAGAGAAACACAACGTGTGCAGAGATTCTCCAGCACCTGGAAGTTCTTCTCAGCAGGTAACAATATGATACATCATATATTTTACTACAGAAGAAGCTTCTGAATGCGTTTGGCATGTTTTACCAACACACCCACCAGCCCACACAGATCAGCAGGAGTGTAGATCTCCTCTTACAGAGCATCACAGATATGTGTTTAATTATAAACAGCCAGAAAATGAGCACACATTTCCAGCTAACAATTTTAGGTTGCAAGAACAGTTCCCTAATGTTTCCATGAAGTAACAAAAACATTAAACATGTTATTTTGAATAAATTTGGTAACGCTTTTAAAACATT
>JAZGTI010009220.1:8400-19117 GCA_036877585.1 Botia kubotai | reverse complement strand
GCACAGTCGTACATTCACATGCACACAGCCGCGCACAGCCCCTCAACCCATTCGCTCAAACGCATATGTGGGCCCTCTGATTTTTGGCAGTGTGCTTGTCTTGCAGTAGAACAGATAGAACGTTCTGTCAGGTTCTATCTCCAGGCAGTTTGTGTGGATTCTCTGCCACAGAGACTAAACAGGAGTTTAATTCTGTTAACAGGCAGTTCACCGGGAACCCTGCGGGGCCCGGGCCCCCAGTCCACCAGGCAGTAGGAGCCCATGGAGGAGCCATAACTGCTGGGAGCCAAATAAAAAATCGATGAAGAGGTTCGTGGCTAAGGGTGGAGTTTAATACCGATTTCTGCTCTACTCTCTCCTGACCGGAGCTCGGGAAACTGTCATTGATTTTCCCTCTCTCTTCATCTTATCCTGGATCTCTTTTAATAAATATCAGCCGTAACGTGCGCACGCACCCATAACAAGGTCGAAACGTGGCCATCTGCACTTCAGGGGTGAGAACTTCGTTGCAGGACCTCAGTGCTTATGTGACGGTTGGTCCACAGCATTTGGAAATCGAGTTTCATACCTCACAGCAGTTAGTACAGATGATTCCTTATTCTCTCAGCTGAACCCAGTTCCTGAGCTCTTCTCTGTGCAATCGCTGACAATGGACATGTTCCTATGTTTTATTCAGCCACCTTTAGATCAATAATGCACTGTGAAGAGAGAGAGGAAGAGAGAGAGAGAGAGAGAGAGAGAGAGAGGGAGAGAGAGATAACAGTCAGAACATCACAACTCAAAGACTTTACTGAACGCATATAGATAAAAATCTCCTCTCTACACGATCAGCCTCATTTAGCTTCAGTTGTGTCTCCCTCTTCAGGGCTCAAAACAAATCAACGATTTCTTTAAACCTGATTCAGACTCACTTTCATGTCGTTACATTGAAACACAAATCAACAATCGAGTCTCAGTTTTAGGTACTGGTCCATTCTAGACACGAGCCTAAATAAAACACAAAGATTTCAACTTTTAAACTGACTAAAAAACCCTTTTCATCTTATGAACTTACCATGACGGTTTTTGCAACAGAAATGCTAATATTTGCTGGTTTTGGGGAGTTATTAATGTAACGCCGTTACAGTTTCAGCAGCGCCTGCGCAACGAGTGTTTTAATACTACGCCGCTGTTTTCAGACAGACAGACAGACAGACACCGCAAACTACAATAAAACGCACTCACCATCTCTCTCTCTCTCTCTCTCTCTCTCTCTCTTTCTCGCTCTCTCTCTCTCTTTCTCTCAGGTAATTCTTGTTCTACGGAGCCTCTACAAGGACAGCTTTAAAAATTTCGCGTTTCAATTTTCTCGCATTCTCCACAGAAAGTTGTTAGTGCGAGTTTTTGCCATAGAACGTTAAAAAATTGCGAGCGATCACAAATGAGTCGGCGAGAGAACGCAAACACTTTGATTATGGTATATTTTATATTTATTACATATTATATTTTGCGCCTGCACACCATTGCCTAATAAATAAGATGAAATATTTTGTGCAAATGGCGCCAGATTGGCGTTGACCAAACACAATTAAGTGTTTTAGAAACCTGTGATTTGGGTGATCTGTAAACGAATTGAGTTATTTACAATTCTAAACAGTTAATCTGTATGTGCGCTAAAGCTAATTGGAGACATTTAATTCCATATGAATGACTCCTAAAGCAGATCTTATCCCGTGACATAGGCCCCAAGCGTCACACCAAGAGTGACAAATCTTCCATCTGTCATGTGGGCCAGAGGTCCCAGAAAAAGCCTGATCCAGCCAACAGCAGAGGCCCCGGGACCACAAGACAGACTATAGACCGCTTCCAAATATATAATCACTCCTTGTCTCAGTTATAAATTAACCCAGGCCATTATATAAATGTATAAGCTCTGTCAGGGTTCTATCAAAGGTCTTTTTCATTTATCAAGAGAAATAACATGGATTCTCTTATGTTTATCACAGGACCTGAAAGACAGACTACAATCACGTCTCAATGTGATAAAAATGTAATTTAAATCTCTAATCACAAGTGGTCACAATAAATACGTGACAGATGACCCGAGACAGATGTTAATACCAGAGCTGAGGTGAAATGGACACGATAGAAAAGAAGAAAAAGAGAGGGAAAGGTTAAGAAAGAGAGATAGTGGACTGAGCAGAAAACTTTGGTCTTTGAAATCACTTCCCTGGAACAAGTCGTGCACTGTGCCATTCATGCGTAAAGAAATGTAAGTGGAAAACAGCAGCCTGTTTTCCTGTTTAATTAGTGTGTGTGTGTGCGCTTATATTTTATTTGCAGGTGAGGGGTGAGCTGCTGGTACTGATGGTTTCATGAGCTGCCATGACCCACCTTACACACAGACACACAAACACACACACACAAGGATGCTGCTGCTTTGACACTCACAGATCATTGTAATGAGCTACAGTCACCACAAAAGGTCAGAGGTCAAAGCTATTATACCGCATCTCCCCATTAAAACACGTCCACGTGGCCCGGGCTGCCACCCTCACCCCTGCTCTCCACAACCACAATTAAGAGCAGAAATCACTGACCTGAGACGCAGCAATTAATATTTAAAAAAACACAGATAATTTAATACTTGAAGCACAAACATAATAAAGTAAAGATAAAGTGCACATATATGACACAAATATACAAAAATATACAAGACGCTTTTAATGCATTAGCAATGCCTGCTAATACACTATAGCTAATACTCAATAATTTGACAAGTAATCAACCATCTTACTTTCACCCAGTACACCCCTAGCAACCATTTGGCTTTGCTCTAGAAACCACCTGGAACATTCATTCATCTCAAGGTAACTTTTGCATGAGCAAGCACCAATAATATCATCTTCAGAACATTTATAAACATAGTTATTCTTTAGCTTATTCCTTAGCTAACAATTTTTGTAATTAGAATGGTTCCGTAATGCTTCTATTAAGTAACAATACTGTTATTTTGGTTATTTTGCAAGTTCAAGGAATGTTCATAACGTCCAGATTTTTTAGAAATTATATTTTATTGCTTGATCTATTGCTTGAAACATTTAAAAAATTCTGTAATGTTTTAAAAAAACATTCCACTAACTATTTAAGAATAACTTTTTTATATGGTATATCGTGTTAAAGAAACATTCTACTAGTGTTACGACATGAACATTCTTTGATTCTTTGAAAACTTTTAGAGTGCATTAGCCAATGTTTTGAGAACGTTCCCTGTTGGCTATCGTATGCTCACCTGTGTCCAGTGTTCATGCAAGTTATTGTTTTGTGAACTGGAATGGTATATGTACAGTTAATTTGGGCCAGATACACATATTAAAACAATAAAATCCCTTCTGATTATTTTATCAGTGACTGTCTCTCCTCAAGTCATGTGTACAGTGACACGCGATTAACTTCAATTAATATGACAACATATCGCTCCTGGAAGGCTTGGTCAGAGAATTGGTCTAATTGTACATACTGTATTACAGGAAAATATAACAAACACATTTGATTATGGCTGACCTGTTTCATGGGCGAAGAGTTAATTAATATCAGAAGAGGGTAAGAGATCTTTGTAATTACCTCAGAATGTGACACTTGTCCTAACCAGGCGTGAGATAAATATCAGGATATGTTTTCATAAAGGCCATGATGCATTTGGGTAATTTTGTCACCCGACAGGCTCTGTGTGGTGCTTATATTAATAAAACAGAAATGAAACTCTTTGTTGAGGTGTGTTTTTGAGTGTCAAGGGGCGAGTGATGATGACAGATTGTTGGAGATTTAATCAAACGTGGTGTTGGCTGAATGAACATGAAGGGAGACGATAAGAAGATAAATGATCTTTACACAAGAACTGAGTTACATTAAACAGCTCTCTTATAACTGTGTGCTACTCTACGACTGGGGCAGAGCGCCCTCTGTCGGTGACGTTAGACAGAGTGCGATAATTTCAGGGTTTGAATTCTGTGGTCTGATTTTGTCATGCAGACCAGGTACATTTTACAATGGAAGGATTTGATAGGCTGAGATATTCAATCAGTATGCAGAGTGAACTGGTTTATATTATGTTGATTTTTTGAATGATTTTTGCCTGACAACTTTTCCGATATTTGAGATGTTTGTTTTTTAAATGCCGCTGTTTTTTAAAATGTTTAATTTAATGAGTGTTGTGGGTGGTTGCTAGGGCATTTTTAGACCATTGCTTACAGGCTGAAGTCAGAACCTCAACCCTATAACATTTTGATTCCTTGGATTCATGTGGGTCCCGTTTTCAATGCAGATCTAGGAGTCTTGTACACCAGCACGCCTCTCCTCACCAATCCACATGATCTGACATATCACAGTGTTGGATAAGTCGCAAGCTTAAGCTTAGGGGTGTATTTATCAGCAAAATGATGAGGAAATTTTAAACTTTTTTAAAGAACTGTCTTTTTGACTTTTAATGACTTTTAAAGGCATTTAATGTGCATGGTCCCTACATACATACGTGACTGTGTGTGTGTCTACTTAACCATAAATTTGGGACAAATTTTTACCGAAAAGTTAGCAAAACCTGACAAATCTGTAAAAATGCTATAAGAATAGTAAACAAAGTTTTTTTTAATTTGTAACATGCAGAACGCTTTCTGTTAGGGTTGGGATTAGAGTATGGGTTAGGGTTTGGTTATAGAGTTTATAACTAGCTGTGTGTGAAAACAATAGAAGTCTATGGAATGTCCCCATTTAGATAGATAAGTAAATGTGTGTGTGTGTGTGTGATTGTGTTAGCAAGAGAAATATGTGTGTGTACATTCTTTGCTGTGTGTGTGTGTGTGTGTGTGTACTGTATATGTCAGAGAGTTCACTCACACAAAGGATCGATGGCTAGAGGAGATCTGGAGCCAATTATTTTCAGCTTAATGGTCCCTCAGGTATCAGCAAGAAGAACAACAAAACGACTGCAGGAGAGAGAGTCCTGACAACCCCAGCGCTCAGTCACCAGCCCAGCGCACTGCACGGCCATCAATTCCCAGGAGCCTCTGAGGGGAGGGGGGCCACCTGATTGGTTGGTTGGCCTGAGGGGAAACTGCCATATGAGAGATGGTGCTTGGCAGAGTCGAGAGGTTTTAGAGATTTTTTAGAGTTTCTGTGAAATTATGGTCAGAATGTGGAGGAGAATATCGAACAGTTCTGTGAGGGCCACATTTAAGACACCACAGGAGGAGTTCTGTGGTTTTATTACGAATGAGGTGTGTTGTAGGACATGACACAAACAGGATTTTAACATACAGTATATATTGTACGTGTTTTAATTGTATAGAACACAAAAAGTTAAATAATTCAATATTATGCAAATTATGTATAACATGCTTCATATACATTATTTCAACATACGAAATAAAATATATGTGTTGTGACATCATTTTCATCAAGACCAACACTTTTGCCACTAATAAAGTTTTGACAAATTGAAGTGCTTGGTTACCAAGGAAACAACATTATCAGGGAATAACATGCACAAGACGCTAATAAAAAATGAGAAATCATATGTGAAACATGATGTGTGAAGAAAACTGAAGTCAAGGTAAATGTCATATAAGCAAATATTTAAAGACAACTCTTAAAGAAAAGTTTGTTAAATAATCAAATATTTATCATTCTTAATTTTCATCTCTCTATCATCATCTCTGTTTTCATTATGCATGTTTACATTTATGCATTTGGCAGACGCTTTTATTCAAAGCGACTTACATTGCATTATACTATACATTGTTTCAGAGTATGTGCAATCCCTGGGATCGAACCCATTAACTTTGGTTGGTAACGCCATGCTCTAACCACTGAGCTACAGGAAAGCTGTTGAAGTTATATGAAGCCAAACTGACAATTCCTAGGAAGTCGGACCTGACAGCTCAGATTATAAATCATTATTATAAACTTACCTTTGGGAATCGAGTTAAGGCAGGGAGTTTTAAACACTGGTGTGTCATGTACTTGCTAAATAATTGATTTTTGTTCATTTCTAACCATTGCAACTTTAAATAACCACAGTGCGCATCTAAAGCCATTAAAAGCGATGTAACGTATTGCTTTGCTGCTGCTGGTTTTATGGATCTCCACCACTCGCACAGGTACATGCAGTGACTGTGATAGTTTATAAGCTGTGCTGCTGTGGGTGGTGCAGCTCGGTGAAAAATGAATGTGCAGGATGGCGTTGCAGAAGATGTGAGATCTTTGTGTGCTTTACTCTGCAGTCAGCAGTGAAGCCTCGCTCCCTCGCTCGCTCTCAGGAGGCGTTTCAACAATAAAGCGTCTCGCGCTGGAGCGTAAAAGTACAACACTTACAGCACAAATATCTATTCATGTTTCAAAATCAGCCTCGAATGAAATGTTGCGAACCCCAGAGGTTTAATTCTTCTGGGAATGGGCAGAGGATGGGTGAGGGCCCAGAGAGAGAGAGAGAGAGAGACAGAGAGACAGAGAGAAAGAAGGGCGGTGTCATCCTCCAGCAGTGGGACCTGCGGCTCTTTAAAGCAATCCCAGAAGGCATCTGATGTGCATTGAACTCTGGGATGCCTCTGGCTACACTTTTCTAACAGCTTAGACATCATAAAGTATTTAGGTGCATTTAACACACACAGGTAACCAAACACTCAGGGCTTCAGTTAGCGGTGGATGAAATATTTGAGGCCTTTCCTCTGATATGATGCTTTATTTCAAGGCAAAGATCTAAACAGGTGAAGGTCTAAACGGTAATGCAGAAAACTTGTATATGCATCTGACGCCATGAAACCCTGACAGTCATAAAATTTGTGTGTGTTTGCATCTGAAAGACATCCTATATATACGGCAATACATGTAAAGCTGCTTTGTAACAATGTCCTTTGTGAAAAGCGCTATACAAATAAAGTTGAATTGAATTGAATACAGCATTCTCTGTTTGTCAAGTTTGTCATGATGGAATTTATTCGATGATGTATATAAATAAGATCTTTTCGCCCGTGTATGTACACAAATAATGTTCAAAGGAAACAGTTCACACAAAAATTAAATCTTGTATTCATTTATACATGTCATTCAAAACTTAAAAGCTGGCAATTTTCTGCAGAACACCAATTACAAATAATGCTACTAATCACACAGTTCTTCTCATAGTGACTTCCAAAAATGTTTGAAAGAAAAGATACTTTTACACTAAACCGTCCACATTACTTTAGTATTGCTTCAGAAAGTTTGGGCTATAGCGCTTAACTGGATTATAGCGCTTAATATAGAGCTATAGAACAAAGGCTGTTGTAGTTGTGATATTCTTCTCTTTGGATTTAAAATGACATGAGAATAAGAGAAAGGATTTAGCTCATTTACATTCTTAATGAACTGTTAATTTCATAACAACGTGATCAAAATCATCGACTCTTTAAGGTCCGCGTGTGATTGTGCACGACTCATCAGTGCTAGTGAAACTAGCGCTCAGAAAATGAACAGCAGTAGAACCTTATTGCAGTTATGGGTGAAGATTCATGTAACGCTTTGACATTTGCGTGGATGCGCCGAAGCGCCTCCATCACCGGAGCACACTAACGCCTCTAACGCCCCTCCAAAGCTCAATCGCGGACTCTTTCCCGCAGCATCGGCCGCCCGTGGGCCCGATGCGACCGGCCGGAAACAGTGATGGATGAAATGAGAGCGAGAAGCTGGCAGAGAGGGCGGGCCGGTCACCTGCTGGTCAGAGAGCAATGACCACACCTCCCACCGGGTTTACGGGCACGTGCACGCGCGTCTATTTAATGCACGTGTATGGTTTTTTTTTTGCACAAAAAACTTCCTCAGCGCCAGTTTGAAAGTTTCCAGGAGAAATACGAACATTCATTTCCTGTTATAAATGTGTCTGCGTGCAGAAGTGTCTCCGTGTGTGTGTGTCGGTCAGAGAGCGATGACCGCGGCCGCCGGTGCTCTCACAGGGGGGTTCATTACCGCGAGTGACAGGGCCTCCTCTAAAACGCCGTCTGAGGAATACACACTCTGCGTGGGACAAAATAAACACCCGGCTTTGAGTGGGGGCACCATAAATTATTTATATCGGCGGCAGAACAGCAGAGACGCTCTTAATATCTGTACCTGCTCGTCTGGACGAGTAAAAGATGATTTATGTCTTATGGCCACATTAAATTTCACTGCAATTGGGCCTTGTGCCTTCTGGGGTCTGGGGAGACACAAAATGCCGGTTATAAACTGCTGCAGTTGTTCTATGGAAACATAGGAAGGAGCGCAGCGGTTCTCCCGCTCTTGTTTATTTCTGTACAACGCGCCTCGGTCAAGCCTGTTCTATCGTAGTCTGCTGATGATATATAGATAACATGTAATGCATTATCAGCAGCTTTATGTATAAAGTTGCAAATTCAGAACAATAATGAGTCTTGTTCTATATGGGATTCTGTATGATGCTTTTTGTTCCGAAGCATTTTAAAAAGAATATTGCCTTACAAATCTTCTAATAAACAAGCCATAAGTGGGACTACACATTATTATCGTTCTCTCAATCACTTGTTTTCTAGCCCAATGTGATGTAATCATGTTGACTTATATTTATACTGATTTAAGATTAAAGTTTAAAGGTACATGCACTGAAGATACAGATTAAAAAGAGGAAGATACTGATTAAACAGAGCAACCTTGACATGTATGGCAGCTTTAGTGAGCAGTGGACACGTATCTATCTGTAGAAATTTACAGAAATCCTTTTATAACAATTGAAGGACTAAAGTTGCCAGTGTGCATGATTTGATTAAACACCCAGACTGCACCATTACAAACAGAAGCATTAAACACGACCACAGGACACACCCAGCAGAAGGTCAAAGGTTTGCTTTAAGTTGTCTGTTATGTGCACCAGTTTTTTAATACACCTTTAGCAGAGGTCACGAATTTGAGGACCTGATCCACACAAACTTTGTAGAGCAGCTATTTTCTCAATGCAAAACAGTTAAGCTGTCTGTACATTTGTGTACATTATGTTTTGCTCAGATCTAAAGGTATCTTGTTTTAAAATATTATGTATTATTAAAACATTATGTATTGTTTAAGCTAATGATGGCTGCCAATTATATCCCTAAAATCAACATTTGTTTTTAATGATTTCAGTGTTATACAACATTTTGGTTCTTATACGATTTAAGATGTTTTAGAGAGATCTCTGATGTATGATCACCCAAAAACATTTACATAAGAAAATATATCGTACAGACATATTAACCGGATTAACATGAATATAACTGATGAACAGGACTGGCAAACAACGTAGAAAACTGCGCCGGTTCACAGCTTCATTCTTACCTGTGGGACAAAATAAACAGCAAACACACACACGGCTTTTAAAATCTGTGCAAATATCTGAAACTATAAAACGGTCGGTAAACGACTAGAATCTTCATGCCTGTTCTAATTTCCCTTCCTCTCTGACATTTATGCTCATTACTCATTTTTAATGGAATATAATGGTCGCAGTTGGTGGCAAAGGGACCCTGTTCTCGCTCTCACAACGACACAAACAAAACTCTGAGAATAAAGAGGCTTTCCACAGAGATCAATGCTCATGGAGGAGAGGAGAGACAGGTCTATTTCTTTTCTGCCCCTCTCTCTCGATCTCTTTCTTCTCCTCCTGTTTAAGGGAGCTCCCCAGCCGCCCCTGGTGACAAATGGGGGTGGTTGAGAAGTGGCCGTTTGGTGTCTGGCATCAGCACGCACACAGAAGAGCCTCCGAGGCTTCAGGGTGGGGAAGACAGGCCCTCGACTGCAGCCAGCGGAGAGGGGGGTCCTCAGGGGGCCTGCGGGCGAAACGGACCCCCATAAATCAGTCTGTTTGAGCTGTGCTCACCATCCATCTCAGTTCTAACGTCCCAGAGGAGAGCGAGAGAGAGGGGAGCGAGGGAGAGGCTGAAGAGGAGCAGGAATGTGTTAGAGAGAGCAACCTAAATTCTACACTTGCAGTGTATGTGTGTGTGTGTGTGTGTGTGTGTAGCCGCACATAAAAGACATGCTGATATTCAATGAGAAAAAGCACAATAAAAGGGAATGTTCATCATACGAGCAGTTTTTGTGGTAACAGAAGATATTAAAGGTGGAGGGAGCACTAAAATCTTTTGTGGCATGAGTAATTCTTATCATAGTTATGGTATATTATTGATATATATATATTTGGATGATATGAATGAAAAACTTAAGAGGTACTTCATTTCAATCGATTATTCTTAACTCCACACAAACTAAAAGATTATTTAATGACTAAAATAAATGCTAAAATTGGCATTAGGGCAAAAATACCTTCACATCATGTAACACAAGTTTAAAATAAAAAATGTTTATGTACTGGCCCAATAATTCTAGCACCATGTACATATATTTACCATATTGTAAATGATATAACAAAATCTCTATCAGTTGCCTCATTTCTAGTGTCTCTGTGTATACCGTTACACAACTCAGCCCTAGATGACACTTCCTGTACAGGTTTCATTGGACCAATAAGCACTTACACACTGTTTGTGTGCTATAGATGTGTATGTGTATAAATTAAGCTGTATGTGTGCTATAGATGTGTATGTTTATAAATTAAGCTGTAGGTGTGCTATAGATGTGTATGTTTATAAATTAAGCTGTATGTGTGCTATAGATGTGTATGTTTATAAATTAAGCTGTATGTGTGCTATAGATGTGT
>JAZGTI010009219.1:0-19119 GCA_036877585.1 Botia kubotai | reverse complement strand
GAGCCAAGACAGTTGAATTCCCTTTGTTTTGCCTTCAGGCTATGGCCGTAATGAATGCTGACAAAACTCATAAATTCCTCATACCGGGGTGCCACATATTTCCTTGTGCCAATTGTATCAATGCAGTGGCAGTGGCAGATTTAAACGGCATTAAGCAATTTCTCAGGCCTGCGCAATACATGTGTTGCATGAAGAGAAAACACAGAAACATTCTGACTGTTTCAAATCGCTGCTTTAGATCATCCCATCTCTATCTGATAAAGCACAATGTAGAAAGAGCAGTTCTCAATGTCTGGGGACTTTCCTTAACACACACACACACTGACAGAAAGCCCATCAAAATCTGAATGAGTATTACTCGATAAGCATTAATAATAATTAATAATAAACAGTACCGTGTGTATGAGCAGGGTTTTGTATAAAATACATCTAACCCTTAACACACTGGGAGTGGGTTTAGCCAGTTGTTGGAAAGATGGAGGGAAGAACAAAAGGAGGGATGAAAAGGAAGGGAAGAAAAAAGAAAAGGAAAGGTCAGACGGATCGACCGACCCAGAAAAAGAAGAATAAAGTTATACAGAGAAGTTTAGAAAGAAGATAATGATTAGGAGGAAGGAAGGAAGGAAGGAAGGATAAAAGGACAGAAACGGAGGAGTGAAGGGTAGATCAGAAAGAAAAGGAGAGACAGGGACAGACAGACAAAAAAATATTTGCTTCCTTCTTCTGATTTCCTCCTTTATTGCAATTGCTTTTCTTTTTTTACTGAATTGTTACAAACTGTATCATCAATTAAAATTGTATTAGGGAACCCTGAATAAAAACAAAGATTATTAATAGACAGATTTAGAAAAATTTAATAGCAAAAGTCACCAATTACCTATATATATAGGTTCTGTGATAAAGTAATTTCAAAAGTACTAAAACCAGGAAATCAACTAAACTTTTGTTGGTAATTAGATTTGGGAGAGTAAACTCAGACAGGCTTTACTGCCACCAGCCCTTTGAGTTTAAACTTAATGGCACATTAAGCGAACCATTACAGCAGAGGTGGGCAGTCACCACAAATCTCCCAAAATTAAGGTCACAATTAAAGTAAATCACCAATTAGCCAAGAAAACAAAAGCATAGCTCTATTGCTCTTCAACTGTAAGAACATTATCTTAAATGGCTGAGCATGGTGCTAACAACACCAACGTCATGGGTTCGAATCTTATCACTTTGGTTAAAAGCATCTGTCAAATAAATAAATGTCAATTTGTTTGTAACTGCACCTGAGTGACGCAGCATTCACATTTATGCATTTGGCAGACGCTTTTATCCAGAGCGACTTACATTGCATTATACTATACATTGATTCTAAGTATGTGCAATCCCTGAGATCGAACCCATGCCCTTGGCGTTCTTAACACCATGCTCTAACGACTGAGCTACAGCAGGATGATGACCCGTGACCCAACACAGAATCAAGCCCACATCAGAAGAGCTGCAATGAAACAAAGTTTTGGAGTGGTCTAGTCAAAGTCCTGACATGAATCCAGTATGTGGAGATGATGTGGCAAAATCTGAAAGGAGCAGATCATGCTTGAAGAGCTGCAAATCTGTCAAAATTATAGCAGTCCTGCAAACAAGAAAGGGCCAAAATTCTACCACAGAGATGAGAAAGACTCAATCAAATTATAGGTGATGTGTAGCTGCAGTATTTGTCACTGAGCGTTGTCGAATCAGAAATTAGACCAGATATTACGAGGGTATTTACGTTTTCACAAGGGCAATGTACATTTATGTTCACATAATAAACCAAAATAAACATAAACATAAAAACCTGCATTGTCTTTTCTCAGGTACTTTTTGTGCAACATTATATTATGTCCCAAAATTTCTCCAAATGAGGTAATAATTGAGAATATCTTTTTACAGCCCTGTAGATCAAACCCAATGTCCTTTCTTGAAAGCAACACTGGCAAAAAAGCGTCTTTTTGTACCAAGAACACAATTATAGCTGTATGTATGTGTGTTTGTGAGATGACATCAGGTCTCAGTGATAAACTACACCACACATTCATTGCCCTAGTGAAACAAAACCACTTCAGCCTCCTTTTCCACTAACTGCAGTCTTGTATGAAAGTGGATCAGTCTGTCAGGTACAGCGATACTCTCTGACAGAATGAAACAAACCATCGTGTCTGATCCCAATGCGTGTCCTCACGTCTTTATGATCTTGTCAGCTTCTTTTTCAAGACTGACTAAATGTAATATCTGTTACGTATTCCGGATATGTGTCAACATCAAAGGCGTGGTGGTATTTATTAACTGTGTTTGTGTTTCCTTGCTGTTCAAGGTTGTAATATTTTAGGGTATCACTGTATGGCTATTTACGGGAAAATGGATGCACATAGACGCATATAAAACAGCACATATTTATTTTTTACCAATATGTAATGCATTGTATTAACTGCTTTCCTAATTAGCTAATGCTTAACGTATACAATGTCTCCAAATAGGTTTTAGTCAGTAGGGGTGATTTTATAGCTGTGGAAAGGATGATTTCTGTAATGCTTGTGCTGCACTGTTCTCTACACTGTAATAACAAGAACAACAAATACACAAACGTTATTGCTGCAAGTATTGATTTAACCACATGACGCTGATATAAAAAAAATTCTCAATGAACATGCTGAAGATAACCTTGTCCAGACCAGATTAAAAGTTCAAGGAAGTTCAAAGGAGGATGTTACTAAGGGGACCTA
The DNA here is from genome assembly GCA_036877585.1 of Botia kubotai. Taxonomy (NCBI): domain Eukaryota; kingdom Metazoa; phylum Chordata; class Actinopteri; order Cypriniformes; family Botiidae; genus Botia; species Botia kubotai. The sequence continues at coordinate 16,372 of JAZGTI010009219.1, read as the reverse complement.
AAATAACCTTTCTGATTGAATTCAATGTGCACAAGGAACATCTGCAATCAGTCCAAGGGCTGGTGATTACCAGCAAACATTTTTGGGTTGTTGTTGTTTGGGCTCTTACTTTATGCTGGACTGATAAGTGTATTAATTATTCATTTGTATTCTTCAACCGAGAGATGTAAAAGGGTGGACAGAAGTGTTTTGCTCTACTTAAGTTTTTGATTTTAACTGATTATCAAGGGACAATGGGCTCTGATTGGAGGGCTTTTGAGGTAATAATAAACAGGGCATTTCAGAGGCAGGCTAGGAAGAGGATAGTTCAGACTGAGCACACAAGGGTCCAAAATGAACACTAACCGTCACCAAACGTGACAAAAAATTAGCTTTGGTGAGTAAATAAAATGTTAATGGCCAATAGGAACTGCAAAACAATAGACTGTATACAAGCAAATTGTCAGATTCAAATAGTCAATCTTGCCCTCGCTGGGTAAGATACACAAACAAATCTAATCATATCAAATCAACTAATCAAACTAAAGAAAACTGCTGTGATTCACTCATTCTTGGTGGAAAAATTACCATTGCAGGATTATCATTGTAATCTTCAAAACCTTTCTCCAAAACCTTATGCAACAAAACAGATAACAACAAAAACAAGGCAAAAAAAAGAAAATTACTATGCACCTGGTTTGTTTGGGAAAAATATGAAAATGACAAAATAATTCAATTTTCAAAGCAACAACAATATTGGTTTAATATAAGAAATATGCAAAATACATTTTTATGGTATTTAGAAAATAATTACGGCTTGAAAATGTTCTCAGTTTACCTACCACTGTTAGCTGTGACAAAAAGTTCATTTTGAGCACAGGAGCAAACTGCCATTAGTATTTAGTGTATCCGCTGATGCACAGATTATCACAGTTGATTATAGTATACTGTGCGGTGGTTTCACATAATAACACACATAAGTAATGTTTGCCATGGCAACACAGCAAAAAGATTTGTCAAGCTAATTTTTAGCATACAGGGTGACTTCCAGCAGTTTAATACTTTCACAAACAAATGCTATTTTCACACTATTCCCAATTCCAAACTCTATGTTTCAGAGTTCATGAACTAATTTTAGGAGTGAAGTATCGAGTATTCAAATTCAAATTAAAGAGTGAGATTGTAAGGAAGGTTAGGTATTTTTAATTGGATTAATTTGCATAAGGAAATTAGTTTTATGTATCTTCAGACATCATAATCCATAATTACTTTACCATTCTTTCCTATGCCATATGTACTCTTGTATTTGCATAACGTTAATTAGATAAATGTTCAGTCACAAAGGGTCAGTTTAAATGAACATCGCTGAGCTTCTTGTCATTTGAAAAGCAGGATAATTACCTATTGCTTGGTGGTCATTGACTGTTTTAAGAAGGGAAAGAAAATCAATAGTGGAACCACAATATGACCTGGACTGAGCAGAATTTATCTACAAAATATATCAGCATTACAAAGCCGGGCACTGCATTTAATACTAGTAGTTAGCAGTGACAGTGATGGGTAAATAAAGTAATTATAGCAAAGATACCGTCTTCTCGGTTCATAGAAAGGTTTGCTAGAAAATGTTGAATGGTGTTTTGTCAGTAGTGGAGAGTGTAGCTGAAAGATACAGTGTATAAAAACAGAACTGTTTGATTCTAATACAGATTTGGCTTCAAAAAGGGAGTGCAATAACAAACATTTTGTGGGACGGGGAATAATGGTTGTGAGGAATCGAAAGTGCACTTTACAGTCTATTCTCAACAGATTTGGTCAAAGGCAGAAGATAACATTCAGAAAGTGGAGCCATCATTCCAACGTCCATCAAAGGGTGTGTCTACCTCACAGATCACGACAGTGTTTGAAAAATACAGTTTTTGGACAGGATCGCTGCATAGAGCGTCTTGGGTTATTTCACCAGTCAGCTTCAGTATTCAGTATTCAGTATTGTACATTTATAGTCATTTGTTTTGCAATGACGACCAGCTAACTGCACGTTATTCAGCTTATAAATAATCGTACATGTGATAAAGTAATGATTTGACATTACTTAATGTGCAATAAGCAATTTCTGAAAAACACTGTTGATATTTAAAATCAGCACTCAAACACACCACTCCTTTCACTGCACTACCCTCAAAATAACACATAGGCTATGCAACACAGGAAATGACTAATAGCTGCATACGCCCCCTACTGCTGATTGGCTACGAGAGTGTTATGGTGATCAGTCCGATCCACTTTGTTTTCTGTTATTTATACAGCCAGGACCATGTGCAAACATTTTTCCCCATCACAAACACAGAGCTCACATTTAGCAAAGCTACTTAAAGTAGCCAGGATGAGCTGCCCAATATCACTTACAGTAATCCCCAGATATGCAGTGGTTATTAAACAATAGGTGTTTTTTTACTTAAAGCAGCACTGCACAGACCATTCAGTGCATGACACCAAAGTATTGTGAGGATAATTCAAAAGAATCACTCATGGGGTACTTGTCATACACTGACCAATTTGCCATAGGCCTAGTCAAACACCGTAATATCAGACCACCGGCTTGACCAATCACAATCAAGTTTTCTAAAGAACCGTGTAATAATTGAATCCGTCTATTAAAATGTTTCATGTGAAGAATATTTCTTCCTTCGATGTCCTTACACCTCCACCCTTTCACAGAACATGCAAAATACTACAATTAAATGATATTTTTCACTATCAAATCAGATTAGTAAGGTTCACCTCACTGAGGCATTTTAATGCTGTGTGGTTCATTACACTGTGCTGACTGTGTCTGGCCCAGAGATAAACATTAGCTTCATGGCTCACAAAGCAGAACTGCAGTCCTCTGGCAATTTGGATGTAACAAGTTCCTCTTCATACCCTTGAGACCATTTTAACTGGGTTTTTCTACACCAACCTGCCAATCATATACTGCGGGGGGAACTGTGGATAGGTCTACTATTAATCTATTTGCAGCAGAATCCATCCAATAATCAGGCAGAACTGTGTGAGTGGTTTATAAACCGCACCTTTTAGAAGAGCGTTGAAAGGGGGATATTAGGGTGGGTGACAGTATTCATTTTTCTAAACAGTTTGATATATAAAGGAAACTGTTTTTCGGCTGTATATGTCTTTGAAAGTAATTCTATAGTATCTATGGGGCTCAACCGACAGTAAATGTCAAACTCAGCACAACTCAAGAGCTTCTTTGACAACAACAATTAAAGAGCGTTAAGCCTTCCAAATGTCAAATTAAAACTGAAACTATACATTGTATTTATATTCTGTCCTCTTCTCAAAGACCATATGGTGTGTTGTGTTTAAAAATAGATTTTCAGCACATTTTAGAGTTAGGTTTACAAGATTAGGTCTGCAAACATTGCTCTGAGAAAGATCACACAGTGTAACATGAATGGCAAAATCTCAAGCCTGGAGCTCTTGAAACGTTAATTGGAAAGGATTATTTGATGCAGCTTGTTTTAAAGAATACACTCGAGCAATCAGTGGGCAGCACTCAATGCATGTGTGTGAATGCCTCATTAAAGATGAAGGTTTATTGAAGGTTATCTCACTGTGTGTACACGCATGTGGTAACGTTCCTGGTTTTGCTAATAATTAAGATGGCGCCGAGTATTTGGTGGGTTGGTGTCACTAAAATGTGTGTTTGCCAAAATGTCTTGATATAAAAAAACAGAATTTGTAATTAAAATGTCATCATTACTCTAAATGCCATCTACTGACAAAAGCCAACGTATTACTGAAGAAGGCGAATGCAAAAATACAGGCAAAATATTAAGCCCTACTAAAATATTAAGTCGCTGTTGGAGCACAGTGTGCTTAATTTAACATTGAGTCTTCCCTGTGGAATATTCGTAATGCAGTATTGAACCAGAGGGCTTTAATAACAAAGTGACCTTAATTATTCTAATCCTTTAATAACAATTTGTGCATTCCCCCAACTTGGTAGAGTGTTAAACCTAAGACCTAAATGCATTATTATGTATTTTTTCTCAAAATAGAGGTACTTTAGAGTACAGAATCCCAAGAAAACTGCTGTCAAGTTTTACTGAAGGTCATTTTGTTCTGTGAAGGAAACAGACCCATAAATGTTGAAAGAAGTGTTTATAAAGGTTCTCATTCAGTGCTCAAGGCAATCATAACATGTTGGACAAAAGGTAAGCACACACAGTAGGCTATATCTCATTTCCGCATCGCTCTGCAAGTAAAAATGCTCTGGGTTATTTTATCAGAGACCAGTAAAGACAGGTAGACAGAGAGAGATATGTGTTCCTTTCATGTCCACCAGGATACTTGTGGTTTTAAAATTCACTGGGGAAGTCTCGGCCCGCTGTCATTTCCAATTTGGCACAATGCTTAGCATCAGGGTACTGCATGAGAGATCAGCAAACCCTCAGAAAGGCCATACGAGGCTGCCATGCTTAATGCGCCCAAGCACAGAATTTAATTTTCTCTTGGTAATGATCAAATTTGTCACATTATGTAATTATCTGAGAGCTGTCAAACTTTATGAAATGGGCAACCATGACATTTCGTGAGGAATGGCATAATTAGACCGCAACGCACATGGCTTGCTCAGAGCAAACAAGATTCTAAGGCATTTGTATGATTCTGATATTTGGGAGGGTGCATGTCTCTCTGTTCTGAAGTGAATTTTAATGCAGGTGGAATTTAATAATGCCATACTACTGCTGACTTTTGCCATTTGTCATTGCCCTGCAGTATATCTTTGCGAAGCCAGTGCAGTGTCATAGTATGACATGCCACTGTGTAAGTAATAACAGCAAATTTTGTTTTTTTGCTGTTGGGTTTTTTGGCTGTAGGCATTCAGAAAATAAACTCCTATAAATCACATCCTAATCCACTGTTTTCCCCATGAAACAACCCAAAAGTCATTTACACATCAAATTATCATTACTGTTCCTTCTTTGGTGGAACTGACTTTTTAAACGATTTTACAAAAAGCTAACTGCATAGCTGTAATTTTATATATCCTAAAACCACTCAGTTATTAACATGTTTTGCACAATTTGACTAAATTATAGCTAGCACATAACACTCACTTACAGTTTCTCACATCATAGTTTTATATATAGAAGTGAATCAATTACATTTCAAATAATGCAGCACATATTGTATTACATATATTAAATCCAATAGCAATTTTTATTCACATCTCCATTTAGTTTTTGGCAGATTTGTTTCCTACTACACAGAATATTTAGAAAAATGTTTCTTTGTTCCTGTATTCAAACAAATTGTCCAAACCGATTCTGATGCATTATGACGAGTTCAAAAGTTCCTATTGTTGATCGAGCATGCAGCAGATGACCACCTTTTCTACCAGATAAAAGCTGGGCCGCGTATCAATAATTCCCTTTGATATATTGCCACCATCTCTTTGCACCATCCGTTCTGCTTGATTGTATGCCTGGATTATTTGATAAGCTGTCCCTGTCGGCACACGTACATTATCTCTAGCAAATAACTTCCTGAATTTTCATGTACATTTGTCACCATGCTGAAGACGGCACAATGATATAAGTGATAGCTGTAAAGTGTCAATTCACATTGACCTGCAGGTGTACCAATATGTACACCTGCAGGGTTCCATACTCATCTCCAAAGACCGCTTTATGAGAGGAAAAAAGAGTGATAAAGTTTCTGACAGTGCTGAAGTATCTACAGATACAAACTATTTAATTCAAATATTTGTGAAATGTGACACTTAAACTAAATGCCTATAGGAACCCCTAAAAGGTTCTACAGTACTGGTCCAGCAAAACTGATCCCATTCTAAAAACATGCTAAAGACGGTTCACACACACTAATGTTCAAGACGCACACTAGCATTTTCAGTTGTGTTTAACTAAACTGCACTGGATGACTAGCCCTATTGGTCTGTTACTTCATACAATCCCAGAGCTGCATGTTCTGCACAGTTTAACTACCTGTAACTCAAAGTCGGATTAAGACCTTTGTGTCGTTCTAATGTTTTGAAATCAATCGCTGTCCAGAGCTTAATTAACTTGTGCTTTGATTGGGTGTCGCCACCTATATGACTGTCAAGTATATGACTGTCACGAGAACAGCGCAAAAGTCCAGTAAAGTCCAGTAAGTCCAGTAAAGTCCAGTAAGTCCAGTAAGTTCAGTAAAAGTAAAAATCGTGTTCATTCCTATATAGGGGACTGATTTACAGTGGTAACTGTTTTTTATTAAAAATTTTAAATCATTATGGAAATAAAGAATGGTAACCATATTCCTTGAACCATAATATAGGCAAGCACTGTTGCACTCTATAGAACAGAAGTTTGACTTTGATTATCTGATCATACAGATAGTCTGTTTGGTTTGCTCTGTATACACAGGTTGGTTTGAGATGTAAGAGCTGAAGTTATAAGTAAATATGGTTGTCAATCCCAAACAAAAGCTGTATGAATGTTCAAACTGGGAGTTCCAACTGCATTTCAAATGCAGAAACAAACCACCTAAATTATCCTTCCACCTGGGGAATAAAGAAGTTACTCCTGCAGTTGCAATGGTTGACAAGGTGATAACCATCTGTACACTATAAAACATGGATTTTAAATCTGTGTGATGGAACAATTTTTGACCAAAATGGTATTAGTGATCTGAGACATAATATCATCAAGTAATTGTTAGTTAATCACTGTTGTATCAAGTCGTGCCATCTGATTGGTCAGTATGAAACATGGTACAGATTCTAAAATATTAAGTAAACATTAGAACCCTATAAATTCCTTATAGAATTAATCCTTGATACTGTTTTATAAAAGCGAGTCAGGAAATGGAGCGTGCCACAATGCCGCAGACAGAATGTTTACATAAAATAATAAAAAACACACTAAAATGAAATTATCATGCACAGGGAATTTTAAACAAAAGCCTAACATCAAAGGCATCTGAATTTTATACCTGCTTCTCTAGCTGTGCTCTGTGCTCATGTTCCAAAAAACCATCATAGAGGACATTTTCAGTGCCCACAGAACAAATCAACAATCACATCAATATTCAGTGTTATTGAAGTGCTACACCAGGGAGGTGCAAGTCATGCATATTTCTCAGTTTGTTACCGTATCGCTAAGCACAAGTCCTCAGTCTATATATTCTTCAAACACGCAAGCGTAAAGGTCGGGCATTTTTGTGACCGTAACTGTTTTTTTTTATTAAAACAAGGTGACTTTAAACAAAAGTCTTTACAATAACAAAGTTTCATTTAAGCTGGTCTTTTAAATTAAATTGACAACAAAACGTTTTCTCCTGTGTGCGTGTGACATGTGCAGTCACTTTGTTAACAGAAACTTATTTTTTATTGTCTTAATTCACTGCATTTTTATGACATCACATTGATATGCAGATTATCCAACTGCAGAAACACAAAACTAAAGGACTTCATCTGTCTGATTGCTCACTTCACCTGTGCTCTTAGCAAGCACACTTCTCTTGCTGAAAAATCACCTAATTGCCATTTAAATCATCTGCAGCAAATTGAATCTGATACCCCCCAATTATGTGCATTGTCCCTGTGCCCCCGTCTGTGATTGCGCTTTGTATTCTACAGGTAAGATGGCGTAAACGAGGTGTTTGGAGCCTGTCGAAAGCAGGGCGGCACTCAGAAGGGTTACGCGTGCCTTCTTTGGCGTTCCGGGGTCACTTGAATTACCGGATTGATCCGGGAGTGAGCTGTCACTGTAATGAAATGTTTGTGTGTAAAGAAGTCAAGCAGAGAATTGAAAATTGATAAGAAGCTCATGACAAAAAGAGACATGAATAGTTAAAGGGTTGTGAATACAAATGAATTCTCAGCAGACAGCCCCTGCTGACTAGAGCTGAATCAAATACTGTATACTGTGGCATTAAACAACATGAAGGGGCCGCCGGGAACCTAAATAAAGGGCTATTGGTATTTTTAACTTAAATAATGAAGCAGCTCTAAAAGGTTATAAACTGATAAGTGCATTTTCTTATTGTTACAAACTCAGCAGGGGGTTGGACATGATGAAATATTATGGCTAACGGTACTTTTGTGTTACATAAACACAAGCTGTTTTTTTACTTGGTCAGCAAGCTGAGTTCAAAATATTGCTTACTCGAAGGGTAAATTCTATATATGTTAAAAAAATACATAAAAGACACAATAGTTTACAGCTAAGAGTGTAAACAATAGCTGTGACAGTACAGAGCTATAAAATCAATGTGGGGAGTATAGTTCATATAACTTGGTCTTGGAAGAGCTTGATAAGAAATATTTGAGGTCATGTTGAAAACTCTGACCTTTGATTAGATACTTAGAGCATAGCCTGATACATCGCTGAGATCTCCTCTGGATTTTAGAGTAGACACCCATTTTCCAAAAGGGACAAATCTGAGAAACAGAAGACTTTGGTGAGCCTTTATGTTGTTGTATATGAGAACTTATTGAGGCAATGTTTGTTGTTTTGTGTCAGTAGTATCTATTAACACATAGAAATGCCATCCAACAGGAAACTAATACACTTCCAGTGTGATTGACATGCTTTTAATTTCTGAATTAAATGCAGTTTGATATTTTTGTGGAGTTATCAGAAATATTAAGGTGCTGTTCGTCTCATTAGAGCCTCATTAAATTCTGAACAAGTGGTTTGACAATCTGTCATTGTTATTTCTTATTTCAGCGGAAGAAGCAGTGAGGCAGTTTTGTTGAGAAACTGTGGTGGGTCAAACACACTTCTGTGGTCCAACTGGGTTATGAAAAACACACATTATAAATACACAGTGTGTGTGTGTGTGTGGGTGTCTCAGCACTGTTCCAGATGAAACATGTCAAGCAGCTTGGTGTTATGCAAGATACAAACAGAGGGACAAGGCAAATAAAAGACTCATATTCAGGTATCGTTTGAAGTAAAATATAATCAGGTGGAGGTCTCCACACAGCGGGCTATGGCAGAAATCAAGTCGAGCCAATGAAATGAGTATACAGTGTGCAGACCCTGCGCAGAGGCTCATTGTTTACTGTGTCTTTTCAAATTCTGAAATTGAAACGCCATCAGGTTCAGCCAAAAGGTCTATTTCAGCTTTGTGTACAAATGTGAGAACAGTATGGTTTCCATTATAGTTTTTTGTTTATTTTCTTTTCGGGAATGGTTTGTTATTTTGATGTTGCTCAAAGCAACATCTATTGGGAAAAACTAGGGAATTGCTCTTTCTGTGTGGGAATGAGAGTAGAGACTAAGGTTCCAGAAATAAAAGGTGAATGTTCCATCTACCTCTCTGCTTCTTTCATACGGTGTACCACACAATCAATAACAAAGAACAGAAAAAAATCATTATTCTTCAAAGTATGGCTTATTCTCTTTGAAGACTGACATTATTTAGCTTGGAAGAAGTTTGATAGAGCTTATGAATGAATCATCACAGGCTTAGATGTGACCATAGCAGCAGATGTAATGCGATCGCATTTTTTAAGGAAAGCACAATGCTTCCCGGCCATTCAGGACGGCTGTATTGAAACTTTGTATGTAATGCGCTCCTATATCACTCACTTTCCAGAGTCATTACCACATTTGACCTCAATGAGAGAATATCACGATTCAATACCATAGTGGTTTAAATAAAGCACTGGCAATTATTATGCAAACAAAGAACAGAAAGCTTTAGTAGTCTCTTTGTTAGCGTTTTCTCATGGAGAACTGTGTCCATTGTTGTCTTACAAACGCATAGTAAGAATCGCAACCCCTTTATGCATTTTTCTGTTGTCAACCAGCCCGCACTTCAGACTTAATTTGACTTAATTTGCATTATGGGAAAAAAATTTAACTAACCATAATCAAACTAAAATTGTTTGTTCCAATTTGTTTTTTTGAATCAATGCATTCAGAGGCATGTAATGGATTCAATTGTTTTGGTTCATTTTTTATTAGACTGTCGTATTGGTGCTACATTCAATGGCAGTAATTCAACCCTCCCTCATTTGTCACAGCAGGGTGATTCTTCTCTGGAAAACATCATTACATTAGGTGTTTATCTCTACAAACAGAGGAATTTATTAGCTTGAAAATGACTGCAAGATATTTGTGCTTAGAACATGCACAAAATTCAACGAATCTGGAAACTGTTTACAATTAAAAGAGGCTCCAATTATGTTTATCATAAATTATATACATGCCTGAAATTCTAATGTATGTGTGTTGGAGTGCAAGAGGGAGGTGAGGTTGCGCGCGGTACATCAGCTGCGTTGAAATAAACTCACGTCAGCCCCTGGTAATACAGGAAGCAGGAAATGAAAGCTGTGCATATGGCAAACAAACAAACAAACAAACAGAATGCATTACACATTTATGGAAAAAACAAATGTAATTTAGGTTTTGGGAGTGAGAAAAAACATATGTGGTGTTTTCTTTAAATAATGACAAATTTACTTTGAAACTCAGTACATTAAGATGCTATAAATACAATCTATCAAACTGATATATTATTGCAATTATTAAAAAAGTAATTCCTCTAAAAGATGTTATAAGAATTATTAGTGCATAATCAACTAGTACAAGCTGCCAAGCACAACCCTGGGGGGAGTGTTTTACTGTTCCAACACATATCCAGTTGGCTCTGAATATTCAAAGACAGATTGTTTGTCTGGGGTGTGAGTATCTAGTGAGATTTAAAATCACTGTTGTTGCTCACTTCAACATGTTGCACTCCTCCAGGTACACTGTTAAAAGAGGTTCTACAGACAAATAATTAGAGTCCCAGGGTCCTTATCCTTTAATTTACAAACATAAGCTACAAATCTAGGGCTATGTTTGAAATTCCCCCCTTTACCCTATATAGTGCACTACTTGAGGCGACAGACATTTTGTAATGGTGTCCTAAACCATGGTGGACATTATTAAGTGTGGTTATTTAATCCCATAATGCACTGCAATAATGAGAATATGACTGCTAAACATTCAATGGCTAGAGAACACTTATGCAAAAGTTATACGCAGCGTCTCTCACTACTGTCTGAATTCGCTCACTTGTTTTCATTCAGTCCATCAAGTGGACTATATTAGGAAAGCAATGTAGGGAACAGTGAAAAGGTATAGGGGGCGATTTCAGGTAAAGACATTTTAGCGCCATTTTTACGTAAATTCTAAAATAAGATAAACAAATTCTGGCATCAAATGTGGCTTTCAGGCAAGAGCCATTGATAAAATAAAATGTGTCATAAATGATTAAAAGATTTTATTTGAGCCCACTTGATTTTTGCAATTTTGACAAATTTGCGCATTCCTCAAACATCTTTGTCACACCTTTAGTTCAAAATGCTGTTGCTAGGCGCCTCATTGGGACCAGAAGGAGGGACAGTAAACCACCTGTTTTGGTCTCTCTTTACTGGTTTCCAATTCAATATAGAATCCAGTTTATGGCCCTTTCATTTGTTTATAAGGGACTAAATGGCTTAGCACCTCATTACATCTCCAATCACCTCTCTCAACATTAGGCCTTCAAAGGTCATCATAAAGGCTGCTGCTGTCTGTTCCCAGGACCTGTTTTAATTTAAGGGTGACCTTTACCATCGTTAGCGCTTTTAAATCTCTTGCTAATCTTTGATTGGTTTTATTGTACAGCCCTTTGGTCAACAGTTGTTGTTTTCGAATATGTTACAGAAATAAATACAACTCTCATCTAAGACTCTATGTGTTGCAAGCCTGCCCTCTATTGGAAATTCGATCAAAATTGCATGAGAACTATATTAACTCACCAGAAGATGTCAGCACATACAAATAATTCAACCTTCATAGGAAAAACAAACACCTGTCAGAATAATTTTCACACTGAGACAGTGTTATTATCCCTAGAAGGGGCATTGTTAAAGTGACAGTAACAAATGGAATTGTCAACACTCATTTTCCTGCCCAGACGTAAAATGTGAGCTCTATTTTTTTCACTTGTGAGCTTTTTGAACAAAATGTAGGCAGAAACACAATTGTGTCGTCTGTTTTTTTACTAGCCCGTTTCTCTGCAGAAATACAAATAAAGAATACCCACTGATTCCTTTAAAACGGCTTCCAGGTTGCTTTATTCTTAATAAATAATCTGTTAATTGATTGAAATGTAAAAAATGTTTGCACTGAGGTACTTCTGCCCTTGACTTTAATATCTTATGAATCATTTTTAATAAGCAATATATGTGACTGTAGGTTACATAATGGATTCCAATTCTATGCTTTCTCTTTAGGACAAATGTTTTTCAAAGTAGTCATGTCTAATGTAGTTTAAAACCCTATATTAATTACTATAATGTTCTGTTATGCATATACAATACAATACATCCTTAACCAAACATACACATAGGGGCCAGTTGTCATACTCTTTGAGGTATGTAGATATATTTTATATGTAGATGTAGATCTAGGTAGATATATAGAGATATACATTAACTGTGTCGTTTATATTAGACAAAAACGCATATTTGGACAAACAACTGTCATTTTAAATGTGACAGCCCCATTTTCAGGTAAAGCAATGTCCTTTCTATCAAAGCATTTTCTTTTTAAAACTTCTTTTCTAAATGCTGCACACCTGCTCGCGATTATAATGCATATTTTAATATGTGCAAATGTGAAAATTGCTGGCAGTAAACATCCAAGCATCCATCCTTGTTTGGCAGCAAGTAAAATAAATAAATAAATATACAGCCAAATTGCATGTTGATAAGCGAAATATGAAAGAATATGACAGAATAATAAGTAGAGCTGAGCACGTGAACTGTCTGCATGAAACACGGCTCTGAACGCTATCATCACTGATTTAGATGACAGAAAATACATCCGCTCGTATTTTCCGGCAGAGCAAAACGTTGGAGGTGTGGCACGCCTATTGAATTCTGTGGTTCACGTAGAGACAATCACAACGACACAGAAACCGTACAAAGAAGGTTTCTATACTATGCAAGATGTCTCAGATTACCACGACACCCACCTTTAATGACATGATTGCTCGTGGTGGCAATCTGATAGCTTTTGAGATATTTTCTAACAAAAGTAACAATGTATGTATGTATGGAATTGTATTACAATAATACTATAGTGATGATAGCCAAAATGAAGATGGCGATAATTATGACGAACTATTATTAATGTATCTTTGTCTCTTAAAGGTTTTTCCCATAGATGAATTCTATGTTTCGTATGTGCAGTGGGTTTCTATATGATATCAGCTATCGTCAGACAAATTAACTCAGTGAATGTAAAATGCATTAAAATACTAACAAAAACATCTATTGACAATGCTCACCCACATCAAAACACTCGGCTAGCCCTGTGCGAGGTTTTAAATGGGAAAGTGTGGACTACTTTTAGAGTACCATTGTTCTCTAAAAGTTCACCATGGACACGCTTCTTTTCTAAAGCCACACTGAAAAGTAGTTCCACTACAGCTCTGCCTAGGATGCGTTGCTGGATAGAGGAAGAATCAGTGTACTGATCCGTGAGGGAGATCATTATTTAGAGAGGGCATGACAAAATGGGGCACCGCCTTTAAAACAGGTTTCGAGCCTGCAGCTCTCTTTATCTATCTATGAGACATTATAAGAGCAAAACATTATCTTTTCACTTTGATTTTTCCAAAGCATGCCTTATATATGCGCATCTCATTAAATCCACCCGAAACACGTGAGAAAGATGATGCATATGACTTTGCTTCCCCCTCCCGTTCTTTCCCAGCCTAGTCCAGGTATATTTGTTGTGTGCTTCAGGCTGGGCTCAGTGCAATATTTGATCGTTTGTCTCTCCTCAGAGGCGCATCTGATTGGAGGGATTAATTCGCGTGCATCTMGTGTGCGCGCGTTCTCGCCTTTCCATCTCAGCGCGCGACATTTGGGCACGCTAATTTAAAACGCAACAATATCAATACAGTTCGACGCCGACGATCTTTGTTCACGGTCCCGTTTCCTCCAGTAAACTTCGCGGAAACTTCCCAGTCATACGGATTACGGATTATTCATTGCAAGCGCGAAAGAAGAAAATACTAATAATAAACACGTTGTGTTTTCTGAAGGGATTGCAATGTTTCCGACCAAGGCTATAATCTTGGTGCTTCTTTACTTTGGCAGAGCAGGTGAGATCGCTTTTAAATATTATGCAACAGCGGTGAGCAAATCGTTATATAATAAATAGCAGCGTTGGGTGCATTTTGCTGGGTACTACTTTTATTATTATGTGAACTCTGGGTAGTGATGTAGTGGTACTGGCAGGTGTATCAGTCGACCTGTTTGAATTCTGCAGTGCTTATTGATCAGCATTGTTGCGTGTTTTTCTGTATTTAACAATGTGTGCTGTATATTTTGCGTTTTATTTTGTTGGACATCTGATAAAGCAGATATCCTAAATGTATAGTAGGGACTGTTATTAGCTAACTGGCTAGGCTATTCCCTTTCAGCTTTGACAGTAGGACTTAAGACCAAATTATCAGATCTTATATTATGATTATTACTTTCCTTTTTGCAGCCTGACGCATCAAGTGCACAAGTAGCCTGCTTACATTATTTACAGCTGCCCAATTATTTATTCTTACAAATTTAAGTAAATACATATTTAAAATCAGTACACATTTAAATTCTAATCTACTGTGGGTTTATGATCTCAGGGTTAAAGCACAATTTTCGAATGTGTTGTTAAGAATCGCATTGATTTTGAATTGATCGATTATAAATCCTTAAGGGACAGCGGTGGGATGAATTTCTTGGCAATCCACCTGCTGCACGAGTCGAGAATGATCCAATGAGCGCGTTTGGGCGGGGACTATCTGTTACTTTCGTCTATGACGTAATACGCAACCAATTTATGCGGGATCCCGATATGACGAATGTTTGCATTGTTCAGACAGATATCTTATAAATTGTTGTATATTATGGATTAGTTTTCGTTCTATTAATAATCATTATGTTAAGCAAGGACCTACTTGGATTAAAAAGTCTTTCAGAGTAACATTTAACATTTGGTTCCTAATATGTATTGTTATTGTTTTGATGCTAAGAGGTGAACACTAGGCACTACTGCAGGAGATGCTCAGAGATCTCATAATTGTCATCAGAGAGATAAGATGGGCGGAGCCCTGCGGTCACATGATGCACTTCCACAGGCTATGAGCATGAGTCATCTTTGTGATATAATCTCCTGATATGCAGTTAAGCTCTCAATGGGCTTTTAATTAGCTGTGCTCGAGATGGCCTGAGCAAGACAAAAACAATAGATGTGATGTAACCCACAGTGTCACCATCGAGTCGGAAACACAGGCTGATCTCCAAGTCTCTGGTTTGGAATTTGTGTAGATTTGACCTGAAGAAAATAGGATTTAACAGGACAGATGATGCACTGACAGATCAGTTTCCGATAATCATTTAAGTCGTACGTGTGTGTTTGTGCAAACACATACACGCACACACTGGGAAGAGAATGACTGTTGTATGTGTATGTAAGTGTGACCAAGTATGACTGTGAGTCTCGTAGCTGATGAGATTTATGCATTTGTGTTTGACGTTTCACAGGAACACTGTTATTTAGTGTCTACAATATGTTGTCTGCAGTCTGTCCACATAAGTGGATTTTCCATTTCACTGCCCCCAGCATTAACCCTTCAACATCTAGTGTTGTGATTCCTCGAGTTAAAGTGAATGTTTTTTTTAGGTGGGCTCCTCGGTGGCAGGTTTTTATTTGAAGTTCAACCAGTGTAGTGGTAGCATATGTCACTTTAGCTGCATAAACCAAGAATGCCTGTGGGCTGAAGGCGTGTCACGTTCAGTGCATTGGCACCAATTGGTGGCAAATAACATCTAGGCTTTCCCATATGTACACTTCATTGAAACCATTAGCTGCGATTGGTCATACGCTTATCCTCTAGCATGTTGTGTCCCGCTGGAACTCTTTAAACCCCCATGATAATGTCCCAAAGATGCTGCTGCAGCAGCTGATTTTAAAGTATACGGTCGCAATCATGCACCCCTGCAGAGATGCTTTTCCCATACAGGAAAGCTTTATTATGATGGACCGTAGTGTTGGTGATAAAATGGAGATGAATGTGCAGAGAAGAAGTGTGTGTTCTCCAGGACATCCTGTTCCACAAAATAGCTCTCTGGGATGTACAGCAGCTCTTCTGCTTGGTCTCACCTTTTGATCATGAGTGTGGCTGGCAGATTTAGGCCTGCAAAATGCTGGAGGAAGAGCGGTACGTACATGCTTAATGAGACCGGCCCTTTACAGTTTAACTTAATAGTTTCCCTGTTATGAATATTATTTATGAGTTGTTTCAGTGCGGCTGTGTCATAATTCAAAAGAATGGGTGGCTGAAGTGCTGT
>JAZGTI010009218.1:0-19125 GCA_036877585.1 Botia kubotai | reverse complement strand
ATCTTTGTTCATTTTTAACCAAAAAAAGGTACAAATTGCGGCTTTAATGAAAACACAACACTCATAAACACTTGCAATATAACTGTTGTTTTCACACAAGACAGTTGTGAAATTTGTGTAGTGCTGTTTGCTAATTATACAGAGATGGACAGTTCTGGACAGTGTATGTACATTTAGAATTGAGAACAGTTTCTTGTTAGGCTCTGCAGATGTTGAGAGAGAGATTAAACTCGGATGGGCTGCACTCGCCTGTGGAAGAGGAAGACGATGCTACAGAAAACCATCTGCCAAGCCCGTCATGCAATTCACTGTAAGACATCACACACTGTTGTTTCCTAAGTGTCTGTGTTCAACACAGATCCTGACACCTTATTTATGTGTCTTCAGCCAAACGCAGCACGTACACAACATTGCTGAGGAGCTGGACCCTACATTCAAGGCTAGAAAGCGTGAGAGCCAAATTTCCACCAGCCCTCCACCAGGTACAAACTTAAAGTAATAGAATAGGAAACTTCTATAACTATAATTGTGCAACATCAGCAGTCATTTCCTGTTCTCTTTGCAGCTCTGTGTTTGGCCCCCCGTAACCCACATAGCATCTTCTATGATTACTTACCAGAACCCACCTTCATACCACCAACTAAACGACAGAGCGAAAAAACAGGACGTCACAAAGCCAAAGACAAGAAGGAGAACTGTAAACAACAGTAATAATGTAACTCTGCTGTCGGCTTAACCCAGACTCATGCTTTTGGCTTTTGAGTGTTATAAGTATTGTATAAACTCGTGTGTTGGCACAGATTAATCCATTAGATTAAGTAACAATGTACACCACTTTCACACTGAATTTACTTTAGTCCAGAATGAGGTCTAGTACTTGTTTGTATATGTATATGTATATATATATATATATATATAAAAGACAGATTTTCATACAAACATCCATTAAGCACAATAGAGCGCTTTACTACACTTGAGGTCCAACAGAAATCCACAACTATGGTGCGACTGTATGATGGCTGCATTGTCACGTGTTTACGCATACTGTTGTGTAAACATGGTAATTGATCGTCTCTGCTGATAATATATACAGTAGTGGTGCTATCTGTCATCTTCCTAGCCAATGGAATGTTGTGACATCATAATCTCTGCTTATAAACAAAACTGTCATGAGGGAACTGCTATAAAACAGAATAAATGCAGTTTTTACTCTATAAGTGTTTGAAATGTTATATAAATATATAGTGAAATAACGTTGTTGTAAATTGCAGCAGATTTAACTGGAAAACAACCGCTTTTGTTACGTTTATGTAAGGGATTTGCTTTAGTTCTGCTATTTTTGTACGTTGCCCATGCAAAACTTTCTAAACACGTTCCTCATTTTCAACTCTAAAAAAAGCAAAATTTGGGTTTCTCAATGTTGGGAAAGAATAATCTGAGGTCAGGAAAGACCCACTGAAATCATTGACAGGAATTTGCACAGCCAGGTTTTTTTGAAGTTGGAAAGTTAGTGGATTTGAAAAAAGTATTTCAGGGGAATTCAGATCATGTTAAATTCAAATTTCAAACACAAGGTCACATCCTGACAGCCCACAGAATTTCAGTGCAGAGGTCTCTGCACCCCCCACACGTTCTGTAACCTTTTGTGCATATTGCACTGTGGTGATGACATCATTAAACAGTGCTGTGCTGAGGTGATGCTGGAGGTCACCTAAACTTGTGAACTCTGAATTTTTTTGTAAAGTTCCCCTGTATGATTATTTCTGGTTATTTCTTATTAATGTAGGTATGCTGTTAACATGGGTTGTTTTAATAAAAGTCATCACAACAGATTGTGTTGAAGCTTTGTGTTCCTTCAAGACTTTTTATTTTGTTCACATTTTCTTTTTCGTACATTGGAAATTGTTTTGGCTGACTATACAGTCTCCCATTAAACAGTTTTTAAATTAGGCTAAGCAAAACAGAATACAACTTTAAAACCGCTAAAATTCTTACCTATGACTCCTATAGTATAGTATAGTATAGTATAGTATAGTATAGTATAGTACAGTACAGTACAGTATAGTATAGTACAGTATATAACACTGTATAGAGATTCATCAGATTAATCAAAACAGATCATGCAGTCAAAATGTAAGCTTCATTACCAATAACAGACACCAGTTTTTATTTTATATTATAAAATGGTTACAATTTTTTCTGTATGATGTATTCCTGGATCATCTGTCATTGGTCTTAAAACAACATTTGTGTAAAAGAAACCCCAACAAACCCCAAACATTTTTCCAAAACACAGGAAAAAAATTCATAAACATCATAATACAACAACTTTCAGTACGATTTGTCCAGTAGGATTAAAAATAAATAACATTATCTAGACACACATTCTACATATCCACAGATAAATTAACAGGTAGTTGTTAAAGTCAGCATTGAGTATAGTATATACTTTATATAGTATGTACTTACCACTATATAACATCCTAATACACGTTCTTGGTCTTATGTATTAAGTATATCTTCCTAATCTTCAACTTTTTGAGCTAATCATGGCCCAAAGGATGAAGTGCTACACTATGTTTTTTCTTACTGAATAATCTCACAAAAGTGTGTCATTACAGAAGCAAAATGTGAATGCTACGTCATGTTCACTTTAAATAATGATTGTTTGCTACACACAAACACACACTTGCATATATGTTTTACAAGGATTCTCTAAAAGTGTATTGTTTTTTTGTTGTTGTTATTGTTGTTTACTGAGCTAATCAAATTGTCTTTTCCTTAACCCCACTAAACCCCCAAACGTCTGGCACTTTTGAATAAATCCAAACCATTTAGTATGTTTTAAGTCATTTGGTTTACGAATGTCCTCGTAAACATGCGCAGAGCAAAGCTCTTTATCCTAGTAAAGGCATGACCTTCTCCTCTGAGACCAGCGAGGACATGGACGTCTGACTGCTGCCTCCGCCATGTTCCTGCTGCGGAAAGCAGAAACTGCGATCTTCAGGAAGAGCCGTCTGAGTCTGTCCAGCTGACGAGCAGAAGAAGAGATGCTTAAATCATGTGAGAAATCATGTACAGGGAGAAAATACATGAGCTCTGGAGAAACCCTCTATATTTAACACGTTTGTATAACAAAAGAAAGTCAGTTTACCGGTTTGAGCATCCTTTGGATGATGTTTGGGTTCTTTTTTGGTCTTTATCCTTGTCCTCTCCAGGTACAGGATTGTAATCATGGGTATGACTATACAGAGGATTCCAAAAGTCACGAGAATAGCTGTGACCTCTGTGAACATTTAAAAAGGGAATAATTCATTCATCAGAAATTTGTATTCGTTTACAGACTTTTTTTTTTAGCTTTGACAACTATAAATAGAGGCCAGGGTCCTCATTTCAAAAACGTACGTATGCACAGATTTGAATCTGGAGCATGTGTGTGCTAAAATCCATGCCAATGTTCAGATTTATAAAAATGGTTTGGATGTGTAAAAGCACTTAAAGTCCATGACAGGTTTTAGGCGGTGTACACACTTTTCCTTGCCGCAGAGCTGCAGTACTGCAGGTATTTGGAAATCAGCAAAAAAGCATGTGCCTTTGTTTCGTACATCTGACGTATGATCTTTGATCAAATGTAGAATAACTTCTATGCAATTATTTATAAATGAGGCCCCAGGTCCATCTGTAAAAACTTATTCAAGGTCTGGTTTGTTGAAGTGTCCCACACAGATTCTGTGGACTTATTTTCTGTTTAATTAATTTAAATGGCACAATATGTTAAATGATGCTGAGAGTGCTAAACTCTTGTGGGAATCTGAAAGCTCAAATCTGAAATTAGCTGTTTGAAAATAACTGTTTCAAAAACAAAGAGAAATTCTGGGTTTTGCAGGCACAGATTCTACAGTATGGCCGGGTGGGTTATTTAAGAGATCTGTTACAATGTGGCTGCTGCCATATGCACTTTTATCTCTTTTTCGGTCATACATACTGTTGTCTATGTTGTCTGGTGGCAACACTTTTGGTCTGTTATCTGGTGATGAAGTGGTTCGTGCTGGTTCTCTTTTAGGGCCACAGATTATATCTGACTTGCTGGTTCCAGGAACAATTATTTGGTAGTCTGGCTTGGTACATCTGTGGGGTAGAAAAGCATATAGCAAAGATTGTAACATAGTTTTAGTTTTTAACAGCTAAATAACAATAAATATTAACTATAACTATTTTATACATAAGATACAAAACAGAAGCATCATACTTGCTCCAGGGAACACAAGGATGGTGGATTTTGTCATTATACTTTCCCGAAGGGCATGATTCACACGTTCCTGAATTCACAGAGAAAGATCTTGAAGTCAGATGTGTAATAAATATCAAAAGATTCACATTCACATTTATGCATTTGGCAGACACTTTTATCCACAGCAACGTACAGTTTACATTCAAGCTATACATTTTGTCAATACGTGTGTTCCCTGGGTATCGAACCCGCAACCTTTGGGCTGCTAATGCAATGCTCTACCAGCTGGGGTACAGGAACATTACAGATCTGTGATGTCTTTCTGTGGCACACTCACTGTTGACAGGCTGCTGGCCCTCCACGCACTCTTTCACACAGAATGAACACCTGTCGTCCCCGCAACGAAATCCATGAGAACACTCACAAACTGCGTCAGTGCTGGATGAACATCTCACCTTCACACGCTGGACACCTGCGGCAGGAGATCAGAGGAGAGTAACAGTAAAACAATATTAAACAGTAAAAGGCATTGAGGGGTCATTCAAAAATGGTCTGTAACCATTCAAAATGGTTGAATGACCAAAAATGGTCATTCGAAAAATCGGTGTCCCGCATTAACATAAGAGTGTATAGTTATAGTCATTTTATAGACAATTATTGACACCATCAATAATCTAATATATTTTGTGTGGTCAACAGGATGCTAATTTGTTTAGAAAAGACCTAAAGCTAGTATTTCATCTTTATTCTACATATAATTTTTGTAGAATTGTTGACAGTGTTTCATTTAAAATACTTTTTTAATTTGTCACCCAATGTTAAACATCAACCCTGTTGTTACTGTCACTTTTCTTTATTAAAATCATAATAATATCACAAAAATCCCTCTGAAACAAACTACCATGTTACCATATGATGCTGCTACCATATGATTTATAAACACAATGACATTCGTTGCCTGATAAGGCATTTAAAATATTACATTAATGTTCTTTTAAAACATGGAAAAGGATTAATATAAATCATAAATCTGTTGCAGCTCATTTATGTGACCTATATGTGACCTAACCAGCACCAACAACATGATCAAGCTCTTTACGAAATCATAATTAAGTAGCTGGATGATGCATTATCATTACCAATGCACTGAGTACACCTGAGGCAGTTCTTCTGACTTGTATCTGAGATGTAGGTGTCATTTCCACACAGAGCACAGAGAGCATTCGGGTCTGGACCGCAGTCACTGACGAGACGGTGTCCTTTAAATAAACACAATATTGTTAGTAAAACTTGACTTGTACGGTAATGACAAATTAAAACTGTCTGTGCGTTGGTTAGCACATGATTATATTTGCCCATATTTGTCTCACATTGCGCGTCAATTATATATATTACTATAGCCAATGTAAACATTATATCAATTTCAAACAACATCAAAACATTAACACAAACGTAACACAGACAAGTTAAACGGTGATACTTGTAGCAATCTCAATAACAGACCTATTCTGTCTTTATAAAGCACACAAACCTTCTCTTTGTATTTTTAAACAGACCTTTACTGTCCCAGCCAACAATTTTAGGTTATAAGTTACGGTTAGCTGGGGTGGCAGAACCGTGGTACAATGACACGGTAGTTCCATTGTACTTTGTTACACAGCATGGTTCATTTACTATAGCAGTAACATGGCAGTCCGAGGCACTTCAAAGCAAACAGTGGTATTGCAACGGTACGAGTCTTGACAGCACTTTTAATTCTACTCGTTTACACTTTTAAATCATTTTTTAAATGTTGTTTCTTAGATAACTTTTAAGCTTGTTATTTACTTTGATTTTGTTGCCCATTGTAAGCAGCACCATAAGCATTCCTAGTATTCTTGTTTTCACGATCGGCCGCTCACCTGGTCTGCACTTCTTGCAGCAAACTTCTTTGGAATCTTTATCCAGACTCCAGTCCTGGCATTCAGATTCCACAACGTGTCTTGTAGCCAACACTGTTAGAGCAAACACCAATCCATAGACCGGCCTCATTTTACACATCCAGTTCTTAACGCGCTTCACATACGCCTTGGAAGATGCTGACAATAAAAATCTTCTCTTGCAGCGTTACTTTATAAAATGGCCTGAGTTTGGGGGGTGGGGTGCGTAATAAGGCATGCTAAAACCACATGTGTAAGTTCCTAAATGTCATGTTCACACCCACAATTTACAATACGCACACTAACATTGAGCGTGTCTGACAGTGACTCAGTAGTGTGCGTGTGTGTTTACGTCAATATCTATGTTTCTCTGCATTTCGTTTTTCAGTTTCAAGGGGAATAACACTATCGTGTGTCTCTGATATTTCTTAATACGTGAAAATAAATGTGTGTCGTTTTTCAATAGATAACATCTTTGTGAACAGTACAAACCATTTAAAGTCATATTTGTTGTCATTAAAAATAGATTAAATGTATACGTTCAAAATGTCCATCCTCCCTATAACAATAGAAGTAAATTAAACGTTAAAAAATAGATCAAAGGAAAACAGGGAAATAGAAAAAGATAGAAAAGAAAAGTAGATCTTCAAACTATATTCTATTTTAACCTCATTGCTAATAATATTTACTTTCAGTAAGCAGTAAATCCCCACTTAACCAGAAGCGCAGTTTATTACAGTTACATTTACATGTATTTAAATATGTGAGAATGATTTCAACACTGGTGATGTCATTGTGTGGGGTGTCCTCCAGCGGTGACGTCACTGCTCCCCCTCATTTCTATGACTTTTAAAATTAGATCTCCACGTCTCCCTCTTCAGGCCAAAGCCGGAACTTCTGAAGGTTGGTGTGAACACGTTGGGCATGCTCCTCAACAGTCCGGATTTAATTTCGTCGTTTCTCTTTTTCATGAGTGCCAGCGCTGGGGTCAGGGGAATATTATCGCAATTCTATAATAAAGTAATAAAAAAACAGAGTAAACATAAAGCAGTAACATTACTACACCATTGTAGCTATGGGTCCATGCCACTGTTTTCTTTG
Source organism: Botia kubotai (assembly GCA_036877585.1). Classification (NCBI taxonomy): domain Eukaryota; kingdom Metazoa; phylum Chordata; class Actinopteri; order Cypriniformes; family Botiidae; genus Botia; species Botia kubotai. The sequence continues at coordinate 11,874 of JAZGTI010009218.1, read as the reverse complement.
GCTTGCCCATTATGAATACAACGGTCTGACGTAATTAGATATTTTTTTACAGTTTGTAATGTAAAATCAACATCTTACGATATGAAACATTTCTCAATTTTAAAAATTTCCTTTTTAATATATCATTTTTCTTATTTCTATAATGTTGTTGTCCATTTCATACTAAAACTGAACTGGAAATCCCTTTTTTTTTCTCTTACAGGGGTTCGTGAGTTTGATGTGACGTCAGTGCGCTGGAGGTCCAGTGTGGATTTGCTGACACCTGGTGCTGAATTTTCTGTCTGACGTTGTCCTGCGGAACCGCGGGCATTGACTCTTTTAAAAATGTCACTCAGAGTGCTGAAAGTTTGGCTCCGTGACAGTTCTGCAGGCTTCTGCGACGTAAATTGGTATTATTATAATATATATAATTATTATATATAATTATATATAATTGGAAATTGGTATATAAATAATCAGATACGATTACAATGGCGTAATAAAGCAATATGCCAAATGATAACGTCACCACAACCTCCAGCTATTTATATATCATCATTATACACATTATATATCATCTATATCAAAAATGTTATTAGTGGAACGCTTTAAAAATGTTACAAAAATATTAACTATTTGAATAATGTCATTATAACAGAGCAATAAAATTAATACAACGTCTAAAAAAACGTACGTTTTGAACATTCTTAGAACATTCAAAATAACACTTTTAACATTTTTTTTACTTAGGGGGAAACATTAGGGATACATTCCTACAACCTAAAATTGTTAGCTGGTAATGCACAGCTTTCACTGTACAATGGTACCTCCACAGTATTTTTTGTAGGGGTAATACATGAAGGACAATGTGCTGGAGTTCTACCACAGTTAGGGGTAGTTGTAAGGCACAGTGCTGTTTAAATACCACAGGTTACCTTTAGGTTAGTTTGTCTGGTTCCGTCTGGGTTCTTAGTGTCTCCTAAAACTCTGTCCCTTCTAAAAAAGGGCTCTCGTCTGATAGTGGGTCCGATTTCTTCCTCTAAGCTTATGTCTGGTCTGTGGGTACGAGGTTTGTATATTGGAAACCTTTCCTCGCTGTCAACAGCGAGTGGAGGAGAAGGTATCTTGTATGGAAGTCTGTCAGGCATTTGTATCGGCCTGTGAATGAAAGACGCACACATCACTGAGAGCTCTTTAACAGGTTTGCTTGCATTCATTCAAATATTTGCCTACCTGTGTGTCTTTGTCTGTCACTCTATGGGTCTTTCTAAAGCCTTTATTATTTACCTGTTTACTATCTCATTGGCATGTGGGATCTGGAATTCAGGTGAAAAAAGTCGCCTGCAAGCGCAAACACAGACATGTCTCACATCTAGACGTAGGCACATAAAACGCTCCTGTTGTTTCAAAAACCTTTTTGTATAATACCAACCTTGATCTTTGATATTCTGGATGCCTGAGGTCAGACAGAAACATTGAATTTAATCTGGAACAGAGATATAAAACAAAAATCTGTGTTATACATGAACTGCCCCTGCAGATATCATCACATATCACAGTTTTTATCACAATATTGTATATAATATACGTTGGCTCAGAATGTTCCCTCACTGTTTTTTCAAAGTTATCAAAAACATTCTTTCAACCAAGCAATAACGTTAATACATCATCTCAAAACTTCTATAACATCTTCTAAAACTTTCAAAATAACAACATTTTTTAACATTTGTTACTTAATGGAAACGTTATGGAAACATTGTGTATTTAGACACAAACAGTGTGTGTGTGTGTGTGTGTGTGTTTAGTCATGTATTCAAGTATTTAAACCACGTTATGAATTGCATATCAATAGTTGTGTTCAGTTCTTACATTTGACCTTATGCAAGTCTGGCAAAACAGAACAGCATATTAATTTATGACAGATATGACAAGGTCCAGTTCATCCAAAATGGCATTCAAAACTGTCAAGTCTCAAAAAAGACAAAAAAAGCAAATCATGTGAAATATATGAGGCTATATAAAATATGTGATAACATTGTGCAATTGCAACATTGTGTAAGGAAAAATGTAAGTCTCTTTCACACTTCTACACATTTAAACCTGCTTTAAATATCAGTCTGCTCCTATAGGTTTACTATAGTATCTTAAGAGGACTTTAAATATAGTTCATAGTCTACTTATAGACTACTTATATGATGCTTTCTGGTCTCCGTACCAGACAGAAATTTCTTATTGGAGTTTGACAGACACTCTACTTTTTTGTATAGAAAGCCTGTACGTTCTATAAAAACATGCATTTTTAGGTGAACTGTCCCTTTAACAGACCATAAGCCATATTTGATATCAGGCCAAATAAGCAATTAGCACTTACTTGCCCTCCTCGTAATGTCCTGATCTAACTTTGGTATTAAACTCATTAAAGGGGAAATCCCACATTCCTGGATGTCTGTCCATTAGAGGCTGATACTGGAACTGCACCTCACCAGCATCAGGTAGATGAATAGGGCTGTTTGGGAATCTTTGGATAACCCCCATAGCCTCCCAGTCCAGGGGACAGTCAGTAGGTGGAGGTGGGGGACTAGAGACAAACTCTGAGAGTTCGATTTTGGCACTGTTCAGGTTCAATGGCTCTGGTTTACCGTGGCTTTGGGATTCAGTTGTCGGCTTGCTGGTTTTACATGTGTCTGGGATTGGCAGTGAGGCAGCGTAGAGGATCCGAAACTCACGATCGAAAGATTCCACAACAGCTGGGCCACTCATAACGGTAACGATCTGACGATGCAGGTAAGTGTCAGACCAGGTGAGACTGGCCATTACAAAGACAAAAGAACCAAGAGATTAGAAGAGTTTTGTGATAAATCACTCTCCATTAAGATCTAAGGTGAACCAGATTTTAATTTAACTTAATAACTGGTAAGCACACTCATGGAGATGACTGGATGCTTTTATCACAAATTGTTAATTGCTCATATGATAATGGGATGGTTAAGCCTAGCGTTTAGAAATCTTGGCTGGTAACCAACAGGTTGGTTCAAATCATGGAAAATTACCATGCTTCTGCTCCTAACTAGTCAACTAACCTCCAGAATTGTTCCGTGTATATAGCATGTGCTGCATTTATTTTCGTACAATGTTTGCTACATGTAGTATAACAGTCTAGGTGTTGAAAACGTGTTTTTTGGCCAGTGATCTTTTATTAAATTGTAATTGCGTTTTGACCGTCGTTCCTTCGTTTACCTGTAGCTCCCCAACATCACTGTTTCAAGGTCCACCAATACAAAGTTATCCTTCAGTTCTCCAACCACACTCTTTGTGTCACGTGACAAGAATCTTTTACCTCCAAGAACACGTACTCTGATATTCTGAAACAAGCGAAGAAGAGATTCCTATAAACAATATCTTAAAATCAAATACTTCACATTTTTGCACATCAATGAATACACGAGCTGTTTGTTCGCTCAGTTGCCCAGGAATTCAAGACACTGAATTTTAAACCAAAGGTTAGTTCCTGTTAAGTATCATGCAGTGGGCATTTGTGTGCAACCATTCCACAACCATTTGCTAGTCATCTGCATTAACTGAATGCAGTGGAACCTGTTCACCCTGCGTTCTGCCTCAACAGCTCCTCAATCATTCTCAGAGACAGAGAGAAGAAGAAGAGGAATATTTGGCAACAGATCGCGAGTTATCCACTAAGGTGTGTCTGTCTAATAAGGAGAAGCCTAATAAGTCTAAGCAAGGTTAAGTTTTTTTAAGGTGTGCATAGATTTTTGTTAAAGGTGTAGCGCTTTGCTGCTTAAAAGCTGTTGCTTTACTAAATGTTTTACTGATAGAAAGGACAATGATTAACTTTGATTTGCTGCTGTTATTGGCTACCACCTGGAGTCATGCATGTTGACATAAGCATAGTATCAGTCTGTCTCCACTTACTGGATGCTGAAGCTGGTGTGGGAAGCAGTTCTCCTCCACAGACCTTCGGTTGAGGATGATGTACACTGGAACGCCTCGTGACGCAGCACATTGGAGGTCAACAATCACTGCACAGTCTGACAATCTCTCTGTTACCACGGCGATCAGCTGCTCAACACAAACATCAAGACTATGCTTACAGGAAATGCAAAAACATGAACTTCCTTGGGCACGGGCACAAGCAGAACCATGACATACTCCAACATGGTTTCTTCTGTGTAACATTTCAAACTTCAGACAGTTCAAACATATGAACAGGGATGAACATCTGTCCATCCCAAAAAGGTCAACTTCTCTTTCAGATTATTTTGTGAGATAAGGATCGAGTTAAAAATGTGGTCCTACCTTTGTGGCTCCTTGAAGGAGTCTTCTAAGAACTTCTCGTATGGATGGTTCTCCTTCTGCAGGGGGATTGGTGTACACATTAACTCGCCCTATATCCATCCAGGTGTTCCTCTCTGGCCATCCCAGCTCTAAGCACGGAGCCGATGTGTCCGACTGCTCGGGAAAATAATGTCCAGAAATGGACTGCACATCAGACCCGACCTCCTCCTCACCAGTTCCATCCTCCAGGACTGCATCAGTGCTGTGATAGCTCTCGGCCCAGCTGGAGATCTCATTCACCTCCCCAGGTGAAAGGAAAGGTTCGATTTGCTCAGTGCTGAGTTTGGTGTAGAAGGCTTCAGGGCCCGAGCTTACAAGGCTTTCCAGACAGTAGCGTTCTGTCTCACAGTGCAAGAAGTCTGGATTGGCTGGAGTCAACGGAGCAAATATGACATTCTCACTGAGACTTTGCTCTTGAGAGTTTGACATGTTTGGAGCCTTAAAGCTGACGATGGGCGTAGATCTCTTTCTAGAAAGGCAAATTTACTGCATTATAAATCATGTTGATGAGTAAAAAACAACAGCCAGCAGCTCTATCTTGGAGGAGGTTGGCAGATTATTTAAATAGTTGTGGTTTTCTTCAGACAGTAAATTTAACCCCTGATTGTCTTCAGATATCAACAGTCAACAGACAAGCAGAATACGCCATCAAACAATTCGTTATAGTCCTTCTTGAAGCCTTGCAGAACTTTGAAATGTTTTCAAATAAATCCTTTCGTGCAATCCTTCAAGTCCTCACAGGCCAACAAAAGCTCAGGAATTCTCCAAGCCTTCCTCAAACTTTTGATTTGATATCCATATTCGATGCAAAACAACACCAAAACAAAAGTTGATCTGTTTTATGGCTGTTTCTCAAACAGATCACAGATTATGTTCCGAGAGAAGTTAGGTAGGTAGTTAGTTAGGTAGAACAAATAACTTACCTCCTCCCAGTCTCACTCACACACCCTCACTGTCCATTGATTCTTTCTGTCAAGTTCTGACAGATCACTGGTGTGTCTCCTCCCATCCTCAGTGGCCTCACTCGAGCTGGTGTTAAATTACTCTCCGTCACCAACCAGTGAAAGGATCCTGCCATCCACCTCATCTGCCCATTTTCTGTTTTGCCCCAATGTGGGTCTTGAGTCACAAAATAATCAAACCTTGAAGGACGTCCTCAAAACATGTTCTGAAACTCTCTGCTCACCTCCTGTCGTTATACGCCACATTGTGTCTCACTGACGGTAGATTTCAGGCTTTCGTAAACACGTATGTCTCTGGCTTTCTCTCATAACTGGTTCTACCAGATAAGCCCGTCTTCTCTAGGGAGCTGGGATCAAGACCTTCCTTTCCTCCCAGCTACAGTTAAAAGGGGGCGAGGCTACACACACCCAGTGGTCTCTTTATTTTGTTCTATTAAATGAAACGCATACAATATGCGTTGTGTGGATCTGAGGTTATAATCGATCTACTTTTGTTTGATGCTTGGCCACGTGCAGAGGAGGGTGTTGTAATCGTCATGCTGTGTGGGAGTGTTCTAATCCTTTAAATGAGTGACGAGCTCACCTTTGAGAAGAGAATTCCTTACAACATATTAACAACACACGTTCCTCTCTTTAAATCACCTTTTTTGTCTACGGGCGTTAAACAAACGTTATGTCAAAGATAAGATCGGCGTATGTAAATACAGAAACCGTGTGTTATGCTGTCATGCTGAGAAGTCATACATGACTTCAAAGCGTAACTATGCAAATGTATTTAAAGCAATTTTATAATAGTTCTCAGTGTCATATATTATCAGTGCAGATTGTTATTAAATTATAACTGTATGCCATTACTACATCTAATTACTATGCAAACCACTTAGTACATACAGTACACCATGACTCAGTTACCAAACCAGTTACAAGTGGACGCTTGTTGAGCCTATTGAAACTACAACTGTTTTCTGCTTAGTGTAGTTTATTCTAAATAAGAACACATTTACACATAAAATAACTGTAAACATAAAATCTACTGTCTTGTTTTAAAAATACTTTATTTATAAAACTGCATATAGTATAACGTAAAATAGTAAAATAACGAAAAAATTACAAGTTTTAAGGTTTTCCAGTTCTGACTGATCTAAATTAAACTGAACTGAAGTCGGAGATCAGTTTAATAAAGACTTTAATCTGGTTGATTATTTTTACACTCCAGTTTTGTTTTACACACGACTAAGTCAAAAGTATTTAAATCCCACATGATTATCAGCTTCAGATGTTTGCTTTACAACTTCACAACTTCGGATGTTTCCCACTATGGGAAAATACAGCAAAATACAGTTGCTTGCTTGTTTATCAAAAAGCTGCAAAGCAAGTGTCAGGAATTTGGTCCTAATAACTAATATCCTGGAATGGGATAATAAATTATACAGACGAACAAGCCATATCATAAACTGGTTCTGAGATAAAGCCAGATCTTAGCTATAGCTTCATGTGAACGTTTTGAAGCATATAATTTCTAAAGCATACTAGACTATCTAAACTACATACATGCGTGAGTCGGAGCAGAGAATCAGGCCCTTTTGCGGAGGTGGACATACAGAGCTCCGCTGATGAGTAAGAGAGGCACACACACCCAGGCCAGGATGTAACAGTAGCCGAAATGACCCATTTCCTCCTCACGGGAATCTTGAAGAATCTCTTTCCTTTGAAAAGTGTAGATTAGCACCGCGGCAAACGCTGCAAAACCTGCGCGAGCGTGTCAAACGAGAATAATAGTGGGTGAAAACGGAAAGTGGCCACAAGGGGGCAGCACATTAAATACAAATCAATTGTAAACGTATGAACTGGCCATGCTGTAGAAAAGCAATTTTAATTTTCTAGTAATAATATCTTGTAAAATTTACAGTAACGATAACAATACTGTAGTACACTTCTAGGCAAACCGCACAGGAACAAATAGTGTGAGATATGAAGTTTAGTCATTAGGAATAGAGGTTTGTGAGCAATAGTAATATGGATTCTTACACAGCGAACAAAAATACCTGCAAACAGCTGACAGAATCCAGTGAAGTAGAAAAGACCTCCTTTAGACATGGTGAAGAGCTGACCGAGGAACACCATGAATGAGATGGAGGACAAAACCACAGACAAGATCATGAGGGCTTGAACTGACTGCAGCCATTCTGAGAGAGAGAGAGAGAGAGAGAGAGAGAGACTCTGAGACTCAGAACTATCCAATACTGTATTTCAAACGTTCTTTTACAGCACATAAACCTAACCACACCTAACAATATTACACAGATACTTAAAAAGTTAGAAAAAGTTAGTTTTTCTAAAGATTTTCTTTCCGAACATATAAACAAATGACTTAAGTTAATGCATTTACTAATTACACTTACGTGCTCCTCAAATACAGTAATACAAATCAATACTAATAAAAATGGTCTCATAAAATGCCACACTAGGAGGTCCTTATACTAAAAATTACAATATTATCATGAAAATGAATAGACCTACAGTGTACTTGGATGGGTTTATGCGTTACTCACCGCTCTCACTGGCTGATGCACACAACCAGGTCCCACTGCTGTTGTCATAGGAGCATTTATACCACAGATCTGTGTTCTCAATGTCTCCCCAGGACCACCATGACTGAAACATAAACACATGATATGTGTACATTTCATTTTAACTGTGAAAGCCTTTTATTTACAATCCCTGCCCAGGAATTTCACATTGGGCCATGAGGGTTAAAAAGCAGCTTCTGCTCCATTATGATAATGTTGAAACTCTCTGGGTTTGTTTAAAGGGTAGAAGGTTAGATTCATACCCTTTACTAAAAGAGCAGTGATTCCATTTTAGGTTGTAAGAATGTTTCTCTAATGTTTCTATTAAGTAACAAAACTTTTGATTTCCAGTTCTAAGAACACTCAAAACATCCAGATTTTTAGACACTGTATTAACATTATTGCTTGGTTGTAAGACTTTTTCTGTATTGTTTTTAAAACATTCCAGTAACTACCTAAGAATAACGCTTTGGATATGATATAGAACATTTTAAAGTTCTTAAACATGTTCTGCAAAAACATTTTTTGGTAAGCTTTGAGAGAACTTTTACAGAATGTTAGCCGACATTCTGAGAACGTTCCCTGCTACAGTGTGACATCCCAGTCCAGTGATGTTTCCTCCAGCAGGTTTGACTCACCTTCTCCATGGTGGCGATGAAAAGCATAGCCAGGGTGACCAAATGCAGAACAGTAACTGACATCAACAGGAGCGCCATTGTGGTGGATCCTGCCAACAGAAAACGTCTTGTTTATAATTTCAACTCATCTTGTGTTTTCCACTCTCTCACAAGGAAAAAAAAAAGGATTCGTTTGGGATGTAATCAGTGTGTCTGAAATGCCTTTGATCTGGCTGATTTTAAACAGCTCAGCTGCCCAGCCTGGGAAAAAAAAACAGTGCTATATCTGATACGGATATGCATAATGCATCTGTTATGCATATGCATATATTAATGTATAGAGGGTGTTGTTTGGAAACGTCTCTGGTTCATCAAGCGATTCCAATGAAAGTTTCACTCATTACGTTTCAAAATGACATCATTTGCCGATCTTTTCCAGGCAAACATTTAGGACGTACGTGTGAAGTTTAATTCGCGCGCTGTAGTAATACTTCTCTGCCGCTGTCGCTATAGCAAAAATAAATGTTCACCTCATTGCCAGACGCTTTTCATTATCCTGTTTCCAGGATAGAAAACACAGCTATACCACAAATGTTCCCTGACGTTTTCATTACCGTGAGTAGATGATGGAAAATTCTAACTAATAAAAACAGACTTCCACTCAAGTTCCTCACGGAACAGAAAGTCCTTTCATAAACAAGCACTGTGGGTCTTGTTTTGACCAGGATGGGGATGGGGAAATTTGGGAATTACACAACTTGTAGACCCTCCAAACCCCAAGATTCCACACCCACTATGTCACTACCGTGTGTTGCTGCTTAGTGAAAACTTACAGTACACGTGAGTGTCTATTTCCAGACCAAAACTGAAAGGCTGTGTTTCAAGCCATTTATGATGGCTGTAAGATTACATAGTTGTAAACGTTCCTCAAGTCTGTTTTTAATTAAACTGGCCTCTAACTCCTCATGTTTACACACAGAAGTTGAAAGACATATGTGTTCCTGGAGCAGAATTGGACTATTATTTATCTTCAACTACATTATCGGTCATGCAAGCCTTTACCAAGATGCTCTTTAAACTGTAATCACAGTGAATTACAAAGATCTTACAGCAACACTTCTAAAACACAGGACATTGTGACGGGCCAGAACACACTGTCACATGAAATCAATTAAGTTTTTTTCCTGGATGAATGATGGGTTACATAATCCTCTATTTATTTACACACACACACACACACATACACTACAGTCCTTTATATACCTCTATCTGTCTGTCTGTCTGTCTCTCTCTCTCTATATATATATATGTGTGTGTGTGTGTGTGTGCGTATATATATATATATATATATATACACACACACACACACACAACATATGTTTATGTATGTTAGACAAGTTCCCACAGTTGAAGAGGTATAAAACACAGCTTACCTTGTGTTGTCGCACCACGAAATCGTCTGAAAACGTCTGTGTGAAATCTCTTCAGCTGGACTTCTCTTCTCCACACACAGACTCACTCTCTCCTCTGTCCGTTTGGAAAAACGGTCCAGGGAGGAATGTGGGCTCGGTTAAAGGAGGAGTTTCCTTAAAAGCTCCAAAAAAACCTCTGGGTTTGAGCCTACAGACTCAAAATGAGCAAGTTTGTGTCCACCCAAACCCTGAGAGAAAAGTCTAATTTTACCACAATTACATAATTACAGAACAATCACTGATGCTTTTCTGATATGCTCAAGTTGGCAACTTAAATATGAATTTGTATTGTAACAATACAGCAGGTTTATACTTTACTGACATTGTATTTCATACTGTTATTTACAGTTAGCGTCGATTATTATATTTTTACCCTGTTTGCTTAATGAAATGTTTTCATTTAGACAATTATAGGACTCCTGTATGGAGCTATCTGGAAAATGATTTCCTGCTGGAGGAAACACAGACCACCCAAAAAAAACATTTGTTTCTCACCCATAAATCCGAGACGTCTTTTAATCTTTCCGCTCCAACAAGTATGATTAAACAGAACATAAAATCTTATATAAACAATTCAGAGTGACCCCCTTAATAGCTCTATGAGTTAAATGTATTTTTTGCTAAAGGACAGTGAGTGCGTGCTCTCATAGGACTTGTACCCTTTGCGGGCCGTGCCATGATAGAAAACTGTTTGCTCTGGTGCACACACATGCATGTTTACTTATCTATCTAAATGGAGACATTCCATAGACTTCTATTGTTTGTTATACACAGCTAGTTATAAACCAGTATATATAACCTAACCTTAACCCACACTCTAACCCTATACCTAACAAAAAAAAATTCAGCATTTTCGCAATAAAAAAAATAACTATATTATATTTTATAGGTGTTTTACAAATGAGGACGTCCACAATAGGTTTTGCTCAGATTTTGGGTACAAATTTGTCCTCAGTATATAGTTAAGTAAACCTTAACTGTATAACACACAAAATCTCGCTAATGGTTAGTAAATACAGAAACGAATGTGATTGTTTGTTACATCTGTATGATGCTTTAACTTCATAACTCTGTAGTGTTTTTCGGCTGATGACAGTGTCCGCTCAGTTGATTTCTAGAGGCGTTAGCGCCCCCTTGTGTACATTTTGTGTACATCTTATTTGCTACCTTTAAATTGATTATATCATGTATATCAGCATTATATATATATAGATAGATAAATACTCAACTGACCACAGGTGGTTTTTAATTGTAGATGGGGTATCTGTTTATTGGAGGACAGGAGGGCTAAAGTGTGTTAGCACTGCTATGCCCAGCTCAGAAAAAGAGATTACTACTTATTTATTTTTGGGCGTGTATAAACCATCGTTAAAACGTTTTTTTATTTTAATGGTTTCAAGTCTACTTTTGCCTCTCTATACCGGCATCTCAGTTTGAAACATAAAATTTAGAAGAGTTTTTTTTAAATAGATTCCAGTTCTGTCACATAAACAGTCTGTGCAGATGTCTGAGGGAGCAGAGGGCTCTGCTATGAGTGGCAGTCTGCAGAGATGCAGTAAGAGGAAAAGGAAGTGGAAGGGACTGTGGTTCCTGCAAGGTGCTCTACACCTTTAAAGCATGAGAGGTGAGGCCCAGAGTCTCCCACACAAACACAAATACTAGATTACTAACACACACGTATACATAGTTTAGTAATTACAAAAAACTGTACCATGGAAATGTGCTGATCAAACAGCATGAAAAGCAGGGGAAAAAAATCACGGTTTTATTTCAGCTTTTACAAAAAGTAATAATTTTCACATGGCCTTTAATTTCTTATTGGCCCTTAGTTCACATTAATCTCTCACCCTCTGCTGTCTCTCCCTCTGCTGTCTCACCCTCTGCTGTCTCTCACCCTCTGCTGTCTCTCACCCTCTGCTGT
>JAZGTI010009217.1:0-19127 GCA_036877585.1 Botia kubotai | reverse complement strand
TGTTTTATATAGTGACCAAAGTACAAGCAACAGTTGGCATTGCCAAGTTTTGAAATCATAGCTTTTGAAACTTCACTCTGGACTAAACATTTAAGTTAAAAGACTAATAAGAAATAGAAATGTGTTCATTAAATAAGGAAGAAGTTTGAGGATCTGCTTACTGAGATCAATGAATTCGGCAGGTTCCAAAAGACGATTATTGGTATTAGCACTCGGGCCACCCAGGTGAGATTTATAATTAAGAAGATACTTTCGCATCAGAATGTTGAGTACATGATGCATTTGATCTTAGAACCACAAAAGATCGGTAATGCTTTTTGGGTGGTGTGCCACAGTGGTTAACAATCTGGGCTGGTAAAAATGTGTAGGTCAAACTTTGTTTTGGTCTGTGTGATAAAAGACAGCTGAATAAAGTTGTGACTACAATCTTCTTTGTTGGTGTGATGTTTGGAGATGTTTTCTTTGAAGGCCTGAGCGACAGGTGATGTTTCAGCTGATAAAAACCATTTTCAGGCCTGAAGCATTATATCATTTTTATGTAATCAAAACTCTGACATGTATGTAATTGTGACAAGCCATGTAATTACTTCTAATTTAGTACTTTGGAAGTGGCATTTAACAGAGGATGAAGTAATTTCCTACATAAATAAGTGTAGCTTCTGTTCTGTATGTAGATTCGGCCGTAAGCCGATGCTGCTGGTGTCGTATGTATCAGGAATGGGTTTTGCAGTGGCCAGCGCTTTCTCCTCTTCCTTCATCATGTTTGCAGTGCTGAGATTCTTCACTGGATTCTGTACTCAGTGAGAACTCCTCTGTTTCTTTCATTCATTTCTAACAGTCAATGGGAAAACACAAAAAGCTCATTATCTTTATCAAAAAAGTTTGGTTACAGTGAAGCATGAAATGCATTATATATTAATGTTGCAGTGTGATGTTAAGTGCAATGTGTTTGTGTGGGTCCTGTAGACAAAATGGTCTGGGCTGTAACTCGTTTCTGGGTCGTCTGGGTGTGACTTTGGCTCCTCTCATCCTACTGTGGGACAGTATCTGGGGGCTTCTGCCTCAGATCATCCTCTGTTCTCTGGCTCTGTTAGCTAGGCTGGTGGCCTGGCAGTTACCCGAGACGTGAGGCATGTGTTTAGCTGAGATTATAGAGGATGTTGAGGACATTAGGGATGTCAGTTTGGTAGCATTATTAGCTCTTATGGAATAGAAGTCTTATAGAGGCCTTAAACACTTATGGCTATATATGTCTGTTGTATTCAAAACACTACCAAGGAATTCACTAACAGGTGTGAATTAAAAATAGCTAATTTAATTCATTTAATTTAGTTTTAGTATGATACCATCGTACTTTATACAAAACTAAGCTTCAATAAGAAAATATTCTGATGCTTGTTTACACAGCCCCAATAAACATCAACCATCTGATGTAATCCATGACAATGATGTTCTGTAAGCCCTGATGTTCTTGCAAACTCCATAGATATGTATGGGCGGCATCAGAGCAGAGGAAATCGGGCTGTCGAACGCGATTCATTTTAATTTTTGTAGTAAACTAAAAGCACTCAGTCACGAAAACAAAATATGATTTGGCGTTCGGTTCAGCAGTTTGTGTAAATGACACTCGTAGAGAAAAAGACGTAGAAATACAAAATAAACGTCACGCAGAGCAGCAAATATCCCTCAAACAGACAATTCTATATCTCATCGATGTCATTACGTCAAAATAAACCAGGAATGAAAGAAATGCCCACAGTTTTTATATGTGTACAGATATTGGCAGCATAGCTGCTGTTATTATCCGAATAAGTTATTGTCAAATTGAATATATGAAATAACTGTGTTTATAATATTAACAGCTTTCAACAAGTTTAATACACATTTGAACAATGTGAATATGACAGTTGTGATTCTCAGCAGTCTAATCCAACTGTCATCTTGGGCGCAAGATCGGATTACGCATTTAAAATATAACCAAACATTAACAAGTTTGGAAAAAATCAAAAGTCTGAATACATAAACTAGTAAACTAAACAGTATTCGACTATTGTCTGGCACATCTCTGTAAATTCTGAATACGTTCAGAGTGCTTTCTGAGGCCTAAACAAAACATCTTCACTACAAAATGTTGATAAAAAGTTGTCTGGCTCACTTTTAGATGACTCACCTTGAGCGAATGGTTTACAAGGCTATATGTTTGTGGCTTTCCGTCTTATAATATTACTATATAATTACTATTATAATATAATATATTATAATATATAATATTACTGTACTGTATATAATATATAATCAGTCAAAAGACCGTTCTAATTCACAGAATCTCACTAAGACTTGTTCACAGCTGGGACACAGATACGACTCTCCGGCAAACATACATGTAGCATGAAGCAATAAAAACTACAAACACCAAATTTCTCTTTTTTAAGCTTCTGTGCACCTATATGTTTAAACTTTAAATCCATGTGTTTATTAACATGTTTACAAGTTCACACAGATTACAATTATGTAAAAATAAAACATCTGTTGCACAATATTGCTTTCTTTTCTACAATAGTACTTGTAGGGCACAATACAGCCCTCATTTTGCTGTATTTTGTACGTGTATTAGTAGGGAGACTAAATGGCTGGTATGATCACTTTACCAGTGATTCTGTTTCCCTATATGGTAGTATTTATCATTTACATTATATAAATGAGGCGACTGTTGCTTACTGAACCTCAGACTCTGCTGCTGTTTTTTAATATTCATTTTCTTGTTACAAAGAGGTTCTTATGATGTGGTCCTGTAATTCAGTCATGATCTCGTTTCCAAGGGAACACATACAGTGTGTATGTATAGCAGGTTGCCTGCCATGTCAGTCATTTAACATTAACGCTTTACGTTTATGCATTTGGCGGATGATTTAATCCAAAGCGACTTACAGTGCATTCAAGCTATACGTTCAATCACTGTTTGTGTTTTATGGGGATTAAACCCACAACCTTTTGCACAATGCTCTACTAAGCTACAGGAATGCTGAAAATGTTATATTTGTTGGTGTCAAAGGTTTCTCGAATCATAGAAACAACAGACGGCTCGTGAATTCGAGATCTAAGAATAGAGAAAAAGGACACATTGGAAAGACATTGCAGTTTCATTTGTTTTATTATGAAATTTTGTAGAATTATAACAGAAATACTGTGCTAATCCATAACCGACCATTTAAGGGTAATAATTGAAAGAAGAAATTTAAAGGGCAAAGACAGTTGCGATCAGATTAATCTGAGAAGATCAAAGAAAACAACTGTGATTGTTATACAACGCTTTGAAAGCACAATGCTGTTCATTAACCAGCGATCTGGTGAAAATAACTTCCCTTGCTGTTCTAGATCCGTCATGCTATTGAGATTCAAACGACACGCATAACTGAAGACAAGCTAACATTTATGGTCTATAAGACATCTTGGATTTCTAAAACATTTAACCCTTTCTAACAAACATAGGGGATTGTACACAGATTTATATAAGGCATACATGTACATAACCACCAGATTTTTTTAATGGTCAAAGTACAAGCGGTGACTGGCTTATAATTACCAACCTTTGAAATAACAATAAAGCCTCCTTATATAAGCCGAGATTTTTTTAATAGGACACACACGGCGTAACTGTTTATCAAAGAAGGATGAAGTTTGAAGATCTGCTTACAGAGATCAATGGCTTCGGCAGGTTCCAGACAATGATTGTTTGCATCAGTTTTGTAGGAAGATTTACTGTACCGTGTCACTTCCTGTTAAGCAACTTTATCGCTGCCATCCCATCTCACCACTGTGACATCAGCTCTCTGGATGCCGACGGACTCTTTGGGAATCTGAGTCGGGAGGAGAGATTGGCTGTCAGTATTCCAACACAGGAAGATGGAACTCCTGTTTTCTGTCACATGTTCTCTCATCCTCAGTACCACCTGCTGTTAAACTCAAGTTTTACGGAGTTCGCTGTAGTGGAGTGTCAGAATGGATGGGAGTATGATAACAGTACATTCATCAGCACTCTGGCCACACAGGTGAGATTTATTATTACGATACTGCACGTTATTTAAAAGCTCACACATCAATGCAGTTTGTTCACACTTTTCTAAAAAAATCTCTCATTTTCAAAAAGTGGGATCTGGTATGTGATAACAGAGGGCTGAATAAAGCTGTGGCCACCATCTTCTTTGTTGGTGTGATGTTTGGAGCGGTTTTCTTTGGAGGTCTGAGTGACAGGTGATGTTATACCAAAAAACTACCAATTGTAATTAATGTTGTTTCACATTCAATTTGTACCTCGACTTTGTTTACATTTTATAAAGTCATGGGGATGACATTTTCTGCATAAAGTATTCATAGCCTCTGTCTGGCACGTAGATTCGGCCGTAAGCCGATGCTGCTGGTGTCGTATGTATCAGGAATGGGTTTTGCAGTGGCCAGCGCTTTCTCCTCTTCCTTCATCATGTTTGCAGTGCTGAGATTCTTCACCGGATTCACCATCACTGGCATCATCATCATCTCCTCTGTACTCAGTGAGAAGCCCCTTGTTTTCATTGTTATGTAATTAGTTATATAATAATTGCCAAACTGAGTCTGACTTAAATCTTAATTTGTGTTGATATAAACAGAGGTTGCGTTAACTGATAATGAAGTATTATTTACAGAATTTAAAATTAAACTTTTTAAATTAAAAAATTTACAGATATCACGTGTGTGAGAATGAAATGTACTGTACTTAGAACTGAACTTAGAGCTAATTATGGCAAAACAAATGTGACAGAGAAAAAGATAGACTTCTATGACAGAAATTGTGAAAGTGACAAATATTTGTAGAACAATTCATATACATTAAAATGTTTGATTTAAAAAAATTTAAATGTGCTCTTTCTTTTAGATGTGGAGTGGGTAGATGTCCAGCACAGGCGATTAGTGTGTGTGATTGACAGTTTGGCGTGGGCTTGTGGGACCACCTGTCTGTCGCTGTTTGCGTTCTGTGTGAGAGACTGGAGATGGTTGACCGTGGCCGTCACGTCACCTTTACTTCTGAGCACAGTCCTCTGGTGGTAAATACAATATTTTCAGTGTTCTCAAGTTCTCCGATTCATAAGAGTCTGTGTGTCGTTCGGTCTGAATGTCTCACACACCGAATGATCCTGATGTAGGTGGATTCCAGAGTCGGCTCGATGGCTTTTAGTTAATGGGAAAACACAAAAAGCTCATTATTATCTTTATAAATGTGCCGTTATGAACCGCAGGGAAGAAGTTATCCTGAGCATCCCTCATCAGGTGAGTGTCTCCCATGACAACGTTTGTAGTTTTTATATAACCAGCAAAAATACATATATATATATATGCATACATATGTTTTGTAATGCTGGTCTTGTAATGCTCTAATGCTTTTCTTTATAGGCTCTCTTTAGCATCATTAACACAGACACAGAAAAAAGAAATTATTCATATGTGGATCTTGTCCGAACCCCTAAAATGAGGAGACTGGCTTTGCTCACAGGAACCATATGGTAACTTAACTTTGAACTTTATTGAACATTTTGGAAATGAAAACGGTGACAATTTAGTCATCTTGAGCTTTTCACTTTTGTAATTTATCACGTTTCAGATTTGTAATTTTAGAAACGGGGGTAACACCGCATTTTAGCCGGGGTTATTAAATTCTGGTCTTAAGCGGGGTTACCATCGCTTATAGTAACCGTGCGTGTCGAACGAAACTGGGTGATGTTACTAAAATGCTTAGAATAGCAACACGCACCCGGAAATTAAACGAGCATGCGTCATATCACAAACTGTGTAGAGTTTGTGTTGTTAACAAGAGTTTGGGAGGAATAAAGGTTAAATGGTGACGGACACGAAGTAATAAACTACCATAAAGACTCACCCGGCGAGCTGTTTTCTCAATTTTGGGAGTGTTACACAAGCGCTTATTTTAAAACATGCGTTCGCCGTTTTTATTCAATCATGTATATACCACAAATATGAAAATAGTAATATAAACTCACAATTTAGGAATGTATAAAACGTCAGATCGTGTACACTGACGGTTAACTTCTCACCATGAAATCTGTTTGCTAACTTTAGTACTGATTGTATTGATGGCTTTTTATTATTTACAGGTTTTGTGTTGCCACTACTACCTACGGAATAGGCTTTAACATTACAGGGTTTGGGCTTAACATGTACCTGACTCAGTTTGTGTATGGAGCCATTGAGATTCCGGCTAAACTAAGCAGCTATTATTTGCTTGAAAAGATTGGCAGACGTAAAACAGAGGCTGGCGCTTTGCTATTGGCTGGACTCAGCCTCATGATTAACATATTCATACCCAGAGGTGAGAGCAATGATGAACAATGCCACATATATACAAAGGTCACATTTGTTTTCATGAAGAAGGGAAATTTATATAACGTAATTTAAAACATACAGTAAAATGGTACAAAGCAACACACGGAGTCATAAGGGGGAACAAATAACAGTAAAAATAAATAGTGAAATAACAGTAAAACTGTATTTCCCAGATTTGTTTCTAGAGGACGTTTCAGAGCTTTATTCAGTAATACACATTGTGTTTATTAAACTCTCTTTCAGATCAATGGGTTGGACGGACCGTGGTAGCCGTACTGGGAAAAGGATTCGCAGTAATTGCTTTTGGTACAATTATATTATACAGCTCCGAGCTTTATCCCACTGTTCTCAGGTAACTGTCAAAAGTATATTTTCAAAATAAAATAAGGTTTCATAAGGTTATAAAGCTGCAATCCGTAACTTATTTTGGTTAAAATGAACAAAAATCAGTTATTGAACGAGTACGTTACAAATCAGTGTTCAACACGATCTCCTTACTATACACGATTCCGAAGTGTAGCTAAAAATAATAATATACTAATCTGTGAACAGAAAAAGACCGGTAACTAGATTAAATGCATGGGTACTGTAGATGGTGCAGCGCTTGTAACGTAACAGCAATTGTTTAGAATTTAAGTGTGTCATGCAGGTTAAGAAAAAACTGCAATTTTGTTTCAAACACAGATGGCAGTAGAGAGGCAAAAGTTACAGATTGCAGTTTTTAAGGCATTTCAAAAATTTCATGAACTGTGATGTAGAATTTAGATTTGATGGACCTAATTTGAACTAATTACACAAGGATTGTGGATATCAAAAAGGTTTTTATTGTTGGTCCTGTAGGCAAAATGGTCTGGGCTATAACTCCTTCCTGGGTCGTCTGGGTGTGGCTTTGGTCCCTCTCATCCTGCTTTTGGACAGTATCTGGGGGTACCTCCCTCAGATCGCCGTCTGTTCTGTGGCTCTCTTTGGTAGTCTGGTGGCTTCGCAGTTACCCGAGACACGAGGCAGATGTTTACCTGAGACTATAGAGGACATTGAGTGTGCTGGGTAAGTCATGTAATGTCAAATTTGGCAGAAGCATTATTTTAATCTGATTAAAAAATCAGTTTTTTTCCCTCACATCTGAAACAGTTTGGATATTGTTTGCCATGTTTAAACACTTAAAACTGCACCAGACCCAATTATTACATCTCTGATATGAGCCACAAATTCACATGTGGATTTAAATCCATTTAAAAACATATACAATTCCGATATGTGGACATCTGATGTGACTGTAAACGCCTATATCTGATTCCCCCAGTAATGTCATTATCGTTCTGCAACAGATCGTGTTAATTATCATTTTGCACCTGTTGCACAAAGATGTCAGACAAAATGTCTGAACATGGTTAGAAGTCAGTGGAAGCCAAAAGGTTAATGTAAACATATAGGTTAATGTAAACATATGAGTTGTGTCTAATGTAAACAGGTGGGACAAAAAAAATCAGATATGGTCAAGAGATCAGATCTGTGCATTAAGCACTGCAGTGTAAATGCAGCTGTGGAGGCTGAAGTTGTAAATGCACAAATGTTGAACTCCAGTGCCATGAAGGAATAGAGCTTCTTAATTTTGCTTTCAAAGCCTCAGTCAGGAATTCTGGTCAAGGGTGTAAAAACAAATCTCTAGTTTAAAATTGTGTTAATAAAAATATTTAATTTTTTTTTTTAATTTATTTAACAAGCAAAAGTTGATGTGTGCCCACTTTTTGTGTTCTTTATCAAATCCTGTGTCTTTATCATGTACACAGGAAAAATCTTCTTCCACATGATGTAAAGCAGGAGGAAGCAGAGAAAATGACATCATACGAAACATGACGACCCACTGAGATCATTTCGACGATTGTGTTTTTAAATGATAAAAAATATATTATGCACAGTTTTAATGCTCATTGTGAGCATCACATTCAGCTTCCAACTTAAAACAGTCAATGTGCATATAGAGGAACAAACAAACTCTTAAAATATCTTTATTAGTTACACAATAAAAGGATTTCCAACTTTCTCCAGTGAGAAGTAACAATAACAAGCATTTTCTAAGAATGAATAGATGAGAATAGCAAGTATAAGTGTATATGTTTGCGTATGAGGAAAACAGTTAAAGAGTCTGTGTGTGTTTTTGTGTGTCTATATGTGTACATATACATATAATGGAGATTCTTGCTTTGTATGACTATTTTCTTATCTTATCTTATCTTATCTGTGCTGTAAAATACCTACATCAATTACAACGATGGACAAAAAAACATCTGTATCAAATAAAAAAAATTAATGTTCACTAGGTATTTCATTCTCTCCATTTTCTCCATAAAGGTAACAGCCCACCTTTCCAATATTCACACCTTTTGGTCCAAACAGGTAACCGTAGCAGGGCACATGGCAGTATGGACTGCCTTCATGCTGCAGTAAATATACAGTGTATGAGTAAAGTGATCATTATAATATATTTTAGACAAATAAAGCACTATACGTCATATGTTTTTATTTAAAAATAGGGCGTAGCTATTGTTTCACAACCTCTATTAATACTCTCAGCTAATTACATTAAATATTATACTCTCATATTATACTCTCAGCTAATTACATTAAAAATATGTGTTAAAAATAATGTTAATAATGTTAAAAATAGTTTGACTTAAATTGTGGACATTCAGAAATGCATGTGGTTAATATACATCAGATTAGAAAAATTAAAGCTATTTTACTCGTTAACAGAAGCAATGGTTTGTAAGGTGCGTTTGTGAGTACCTCTGCATGACCACCAGGTGTCAGTGTTTTCTTGCACCGCATGCAGCGGAGGCAGGGCCTGTGCCAGTTACGACCCAGTGACATCACCTTCTCAGCTGTAGCACGAGAGCGTGACATCATTTCATTACATAATAAATGACATCATAGCAATACATCAGTGCTCTGTTAAATGCTTAAGTGTTATACATTAAAAATGGAAAAAAACCCAGCATGTATATTCAGAAAAGTAACCTGAATAAATTGTGTGAAAAAATAATAGCAAGAAATGCACAAATAAATGTTGCGCTTTCGAGCAAGTAACAGCCAACATCATATTACACATTTTGCTTCACACTTGAAATTCAGATTTTTTGTGTTTCTTATTTCAATCTTAATGTTTGCTTTCAAAAGAAGCCGATGGTTTTACAGTGGTCGTACAGAATTCTGCACAGCAGCACTAAAACACACACAAACACACACACACACACACACACACACACACACACACAGCAACCACAGAAATTCCTCAGTTCTCAAATGCCTGAAAAGACAGCGTTATAATTCCTTGGACTCACCGAAATAAACTGCCTTTCCACAGCCAGGACACAGATACGTCTCCCCAGCAAACATACGTGTGGGAGCAGCAGGAGCTACAAATAAACACAGAAAGTGAATAAAGTTTGTTTATGTCAATCTATCACTAGATTTCAGACTTGTTACTTTTGAAGGTCATTTCCAGACGGGTGCGATTGAAGCGAATCTGTGCTGTGTAATCTGGTGTTGATTAGAATCTCGGTGGCACCTCCAGTCACATAAACACAGACGCTAATCATCAGTTCTGTCTCAGGATTATTGGGCAGTGAACCACTTTAGAACGTCATCTCTTCTCCTGTGTTTGTTTATCAGCGTGAACCCAGCATAGGTTCAGCGAAACCTCTGGGACTGATCTCATTTGTTAACAAAAAACAAACATTCTCCAGACGTTTCCACAATGGTCTTTTAATAAGTTTCTAAAACCCTCCCCTAACATTCCTCCGATGTTCCCGCCTGTCGGAAAACACCTATTAAGGGGAAATGTTTCAGGAGGCAGCCAATCAATGAAGGCCATTAAAATTCCTCTGCGTTAAAATCCCAAGGGGGTCACTTCACAAAGCCATACCCTCCTGCCCCTCGTCACTATACACATGGTGAAGTATTTCATGCCTCTCTCCCACTCGGTTGGAATGTCGGAAAAAAAGTGCTGAGGAAGTGTTGGTGTAGTATGGAATGTGTGAAACAATGCAGATCGGCAGAACGTCTCTATAAATATATATGTATGTAGGGAGTTTGTTGTTCCCAAACAGGACATGTAATTGAGTTCCAAATCTTCACACTCCCTCATCTGGAAAAGTGCTGAGTATAACGTAGAAGTGTGTGTGTGTGTGTGTGTGTTACCTTTGGGTTGATTATAGTTGATCTGAGAGCTGGTCCAAGGTGTAGTGGGCGATCCCTCTGAAGGGCTTTCACATGATTTGTTGACAGGTGTCGGAGGAGGCGTGTCATATATATAAGACCCCGCCCCACCTATATTTACACCTACCAATGAAAGGACAGAACAGCAAGAACCCTGTTGAGACTTTGTGTGCGATAAAGCTGATATCTAAGTCAGACTTTAATGCAGACAGCATTACGCAAAAGCCAAAAATATCTTGCTCAGGATACTGATAAAATTGTATCGGCCTACAATGACATACACACACAGTATAATACTACAGCAAGCACATCCTATACTCCTTTGAGTGCCCAATAACAGAAGCTAAATTCTTTAATTAATCATCAAACCAAACATTACACTTTTCTACTGCTAGGATTTTCTACTCTGATAAGACTGTGTATGCGTGCATGTTGCCATATATGGACTGAATTAGGTATGATTTATATGATGTATGTGTGTGTGTATCTCTCTCCCTTTCTGCTTCATCTGTTAAGCAGTATACATACATACCACTTCACTGAATCCCAGTCATAGGGAAAATAATCCAACTAACATTAAAAAAAAAAAAGGTAATCCTGCTCTGATCTAGAATGACTCAACCTGCTGTACTTCTTGTACTGCCACAAGCAGATAGTAAAATAATTTCTGCCCAAATCTGTTTGACTTCCTGACTGATCTGTGAGATCAGTCAGGAGATCTGTGAGATCAGCTCTTTTCTATACAATGAAATTATATTGTAAGCAGGGCACCAAAATGACATGAAGGCAAGTGAATGATGACAGAATTTTTTTTTTGAGAACTATTAATATTAGATTAGACTATTAGACAGTTATTAGGGAGTGTGTGTATAGTTTTGCAGGTTTTCACACAATGGCCTAAAGTCTTTATAAACTTTGATTTTCTGACCATAGCCATTTTTTCCCTGACTGTTGGGAACAAACGGCTATTTTATCTTTTTGTATCTGATCTTTTCTGAGTGTTTTAACTGTGTTGTTTTCCTCACACACCCAGCTCTTACACACACACACACACGTTGTAAAGTTGTTCTGAAAGTCACAGAGAGTCAGATGTCTGTAAATGAACCCTGATTCAAACCCTTATTTCCTGCGAGGACACATGCAGCACACAGACTCACTCTCTTAAAACAGCCAAGCACACATTCATCATCATGACAAACATCAATGATGCTCTACTGCTCTCACTTTCTCTCATAAACACACAAACATATCCATCTTAATTTACAACATATACCTTTTGGTCCGAAGAGGGTTCCGTAGCATGGTTTATGACAGTAAGGTAATCCATCATGCTGTTGATGGAGAGAGACAGAAGAGACAGAGAAAGAATTTGTTAATTCCTGTTAAGAGTTTCCTCTGCTCTGTTATTTATTATGGATGTTTTATCGTACCACATTGTAATTCGTTTTTGTTTATATTTGTGTAAATATACTCTAAACAATGTTTAAATGCATGTGGCTATAAAGCAAATGGAATAATTGCAAACTAAAATTGATAGAGATATTTTAATTTAATCTAATTCAATTTTATTTATATAGCGCTTGACATTGTTTCAAAGCAGCTTTACATAAAAAACAAAGAATGGTAATAAAACACATTTTTACTTAAAAACACAATTACTTGAATTTAGTATCTAGAATTTTGCATTTAGAATCAGATTTTTCCAGACAGTGTGTGTGTGTGTGTGTGTGTGTGTGTGTGTGAGAGAGACAGAAAAAGTGAGGGAGAAGGCTGTCGTCGCTGGAGTCATTAGGAATCATTGTTTATGCTTCTGTTCCTTCCTGCCCCTCCCAGACTGCATAAAAGACTCAGTCAGACTCTCGTCACACTGAAATTCAAGCCTTCTTACACAAACACACACACACATTTTAGTGTGTGTGTGTGTGTGTGTGTGCGCACACAAGAGAGTTTATGCCAAAATATCACACTGTAAATTGACAGCCCACGTATTAAGATTAACGTTAAAATAATTTAAGGATTGTTGCGATAGTTACATTATTAACCATGATTAAACTCAGATAAACCTCCTTTAAACTCTCTTAAGGGCATCTTAATCTTCATTTCAGTGCCTGTCCAGAAAACACCCTCACTGTGTTGCTTAAAATACTGTGTGTGTGTTCCCAGCAAGAGTCATTTCCCAAAGAATAGTTTAAAAAAGGCGGACTACACCTGCAGAGAGCAGCAGCATCAACAATTCAACCTCCTGCTGCTCAACACACAAAGAGAACGAACACAGACGACTCCCAAAATAAATGGAACCCAATGACCATAATAAAAGAGTTACAAGATCAAATATATCCTTGAAAGAGACAATGAAAAACTGTGTGTCCGCAATTTGTTGATTTTTTTGAATCAATTAGTTGATTTTTAATCAACAAATCAATAAGCAGTGAAAAAAACTCCTTTTAAGACAGAACTTGCCTTAAAATTCAACTCAAGTTGTGTGCGACTGTTTTGTTTGTGTGTGTAAGACAGAGAGAGAGACAGAAAGAGAGAGAAAGATGAAAGGAAAAAGAGACCACAATTATTCCAAGGCAAAATAGAGAGACAAAGAGTGTTCATTTAATTTAGAAAACAATCTAGATTGAATGAACACTATCTTTGTCTCTCCATTGTCCTTGGAATAATTGTGGTAATGACCCACAGTGACACTCTGTGTGTGTGTGTGTGTGTGTGTGTGTGTGTGTGAGGAGGATAAACAATCTTTGTGTTAAATGATTGTAACTGCTGCAGCTGTGCTTGACAGAGCGTGTATTAAAAAGATAGATCGTTATTTCGAGGAATTTCACTGTGGTTAAGAATGTTATAATTTTCAATTTCCTGTGAGAGGCGAGAAGATGTGAAGTCCAACACTTGAGGAATGTTTTTCATTCTATTACCACGTTCGGTCCGTTTTTACGCAGTTTTTCCTGCCCATCGATCTTTTTTCCGATTGATATCGAGAAAGAAGCTTGAAACTGAAAACATCCAAACGTTTAAAAAGAAGAATGAAAACTTTGCTATTTTAACATCCGGGTTCAAAAAGAGTATGGGAATGCTTTTATTATGTAACAATTTCAAGACCACGAGAAAGCTTAACTTTTCCAATCCCAAAAAGATATTTGTAACTGCAGTTCCTCTGTGCCAGTCAAAAAACATTCCAGACTGCATCAGTCGGGTAACTATAAATACCCATTATCTGCATTCAGATAATAGGTATTTATACTGTAAGTGTCATGTCTATTCAAACTGTGGGAGCACATGCACAAGGTACTGTAATTATTGTAGATTGTCTAAAAACACTGAGAGTCAAAGTGTACTGTAGTTTTGGTTACTCTCATCTGATTGCACCCGGGTCCCGCTTGCATAGTAAACGAAACTTTTTAATTTAAATTTCTAATCCATATTCATGACTTGTTACAATCCTAGGAAAACAATCACTTAGCCCAGAGAAAACCAGAAAATTCAGACCACTGAACCATAACATGTCTCCCAGCATCTCAGACAGGACATCATACATGTCAGAACAATGAGAAAGAGACAGGAAACAAGGAAGGGAGAGAAGAGACAACGAGGAAAGCAGACAAAGGAATGGACACTTGTGTGACCTAGAATCAGTGACACGAGCGTTTACAGTCCAGGAAGCAAAACATTAAGAATCTCGGTCTTCTGTAATATCTGTCTGAAATCAGCGATCGCACGTTATGAGTGTTATCTAATCATAAAGCCATCAGCGCGGGAGTCAGACTCGCCTAACACGTTCTTA
This sequence comes from Botia kubotai, assembly GCA_036877585.1. Lineage (NCBI taxonomy): Eukaryota > Metazoa > Chordata > Actinopteri > Cypriniformes > Botiidae > Botia > Botia kubotai. Next base: position 4,753 of record JAZGTI010009217.1, on the reverse strand, counting down.
AAACGTTAAGAAAATAATCAAACCAATCTGTGAACTACACACTGAAATTTACGAAGAACAAACATTTGTCGCTGTATCTTTTAAAGAGAAAACAAGGGAGTACAATCACTGGAAACTGCATCAAAAAAACGTGTTATTTTTGTCCTTGTTTCAGTGTAATTTATTCAGTGTAATACATTCAAGTACATCGAGTTATTTTCATTAACAACATATGCATATGTTGCATATGTTGCTTATGCATAATTTACTATTATTACTATAGTAAACACATGTAACATGTGTAATAAAGCCATTGTAAAATAAAGTGTTACCAAAACATGTTTTTGTTCAATAAAATTCTTCTGTCCTTGAATCTCAGACTGAAAGACTCATGCTTCTTAGATTCTGACTAGGTGTGCAGATTTCTTTTTGCCGGTTGATACAACAAGAAAATGATCAGAACACATTGATTTAATGACATCTCGGTCTGCAAAATCAACAGCAGCCCCGCTTACCTCTGCATGGCCTCCAGCAGACAGAAGCTTACCACAGCGCTCACATTTTAGACAGAAGCGGTGCCAGTTTTTCCCCAGAGAGCTCACTTTCTCCGCTGAAACAAGAGAGAACAACATACCGTTTAATAAGTGTGTATATGTAAGTGTGTCATATGTAAGCTAAAGACAACAGTTCTTATTGAGAATGTTTTGTTGACAATATCTAAAAGACACAAACAGTAATGAGACTACAACATTCCGTAGTCTTAAAATTCTACGTTAGTAGAGTAAAAGAACAGCGTTTTATTTTCTAAACAGAGAGAATCTGCGAAGAGTTTTGAATCATTCACAGACTGTTGAGGTAAGCATAGACAAATTCTGGCTGAGAACACCAGCCTCAATCTGACTGGCTGGATTCCACATAATATCCGGTACTTGGGCTTAGTATCAGTATATTGGGACACAAAGCTCACTACAACGAGAACTTCTGAAGGTCTGGCTGCTGGACTTGCCAACGTTGGCCAGGGGTTCATGGCATCAAATCATTGAGAGATATTTGAGAGAGTTCTCTTTGTGGAATGTAGAAGCAAGTAAACAGGATATCCTCGAACATAATTTTACATTACGCCCATGAAATAATTGCATATATTTTGATGTGTCTGTAAAGCTTTCTGGAAAACTGCCGTGCCATTTGAATGAGCTGTCAGCGTGTAATTGCTGCATCAACAATATCAGATTAAGCTGACCCCAAGTGTCACATTGAAAAAATGCAACAAAAAAAACAATGGTTGGTCATTTTACACATGGATCAGGTGGTTTTCCTCTCTACGAGGGCAAAATGGACCGGAATATCTGCTGATTGTCAACTGTTTGGCTTTGCGGGATCAACAAAAACTCATCTTGTTCTGCATTTTGAATCTGTAAGGGTGAAATACGTAACATGAGAAAGACTATCCTCACAAAACACTGATTCTTTAGAGGTGTGTGTGTGTGTAACAATGGAGCATCAAAGCAGAGGAAGAACAACCTGGACCATCTGAAGAAATCCTTCAAATGGAGATCCTGTTTCACTGCAAACCCAAACCCTGCTGGGTCTCAGAAAATGTCATCTTTGCAGTCGGGTTTGCAACAAGCACATCTTATCTGTGACCTTCTGATCTTCACAAACAGGTTTTTGTGCATAACCAAACACACAACCCACTGTGGTGTTACAAATATTAATGAAAATTTCATTCAAGTCATTCTGATTTACAAATATTTGAACAAATTCCATTGCATCAAAAAACTGCTTGCGTGTGCTAGTGCCACTCATGTTAACTCTAAACACAAAATAAATCAATAGTTACGACTGTTTTAAGCAATCGCACGGCAAACATTCATGGACTTCGGAACACAAGAGTGAAATGTGAATTGGGGAAAAAAAATGCTTAGCGTCCATGAAATTTAGTTAGGAACTCTGATCAAAGGAAAAGTATGCTGGGAATGCCAACAAAACCTTTGGCAAATTGTATATGAAAACTGCATGCAAATGAAAATACCCAAAATAGGCAATGCTGTTTTAAAACAAAACAGAGCAAATTGGTGTGTAAACATCTGCTAGGCTGGCAATGTGTTGTGAGTATGTGGGGGATGAAGCCCACCTCCCCAAATGTCTTACACACTAACCAGCCGACATTCCGAGGGTCTCTTCGTCTCACATTCCAACACACAAAACTAGTCAGGTCAAACAAAGAGTGCACAGAGTAAGAACATATTCAGAAGTCTAAGCTCTGTGGGCATATCAAGTCATCAAGCTGAATTACCTCCTCTTCAGCACAGCCAAAAAGACTTACTCCATCCGCTAACCTGCAACAGTAGCACAACAGATAGAGTCCCATGCCAAATTCTTACATAACACTATCCCACAGTTCTATTTTCACGGGCAACAGCATTTTGCCCTACGGTTAATGGAAGCTTGGATAGAATACTAAATAGAAAGCAACAATGACTAGACAGACTAGTGAACAACATCCAGTGGGGTTGTGAGAGCATCAAGGTCAGCTTTGCTATATACTTAACAATACCCAGTCCTGCACAGGCTACAAGTTTAACACTCATGCCCTTCAGCGACTTTCTCACTGCTGACCCGTATGCTTTTTTTTAAATAATCAGTCATTTAGAAATTAACCTATTATTCTTTATCTTTCCCGATAAAACTCATTAGACAGATTTATTTTAACTCATCTTTTACAAAGTAAGCTTAAATTTTTTAGGAAGGTAATTGTTATTCATGACTGCAACACTGTCTGTGTTTGGGGTCAATGTGACCCCCACACTGCTTAAAAATACATTAAATTAAATCCAGCATATGGCAGGATACATTTATATACCAATCAGTTAACAGTAGCTTATTAATGGTTCTCTGAAAGCCTAACAAAAGTTATTTAACATAGACAACTTTTGTTGATATCTTGTATATAAACACGTAACAGAAAACTCAGCCTCAAAATCACCCTATAAAAAAAGCCTGAATATGTGTTTTTGGGGTTAAGACCCTCCAAAAGGATACAATGCAAACGGCTCATAACCTATCGACATAAAATGAACAAATAAGCTTTTTAAACACTTATTATGTAACAAAGTCTGCGAAGTTTCGCATAAGTTTATTCCTTCTTGACTTGAAGGCGTTATAAGTCAAATCAATTAGTTAAATCCAACGACCCAATTATTAACAAATGAACTTGACTTGTTGACTTCTGTTGAGGTATTGAGGCTCCATTCAAGGGGGAAACACTCACCGAAAAACACTGGCTTGTCGCATCTCGGACAGATGGACGTCATTCTCGACAAGTCTTGCTGGCATGCAGGTTCGAGTCGTCCCGATTCGCCGTCGGACCCTCAGTCCTGCTGCATACTGCGTGCAACACGAGTCGCGCCACAGCGTTTATTTAACTTTAAAGAGCCTGAGCTTGGCTCATGAATATTAAATACGTAATGTGACGTTCGCGCATACGCCTAATTGATTGGCTGAAAGATATGCGAAGGTATACGACAATAGAGAGCTGGCGAATTGACGAATCCTACTATGCGACGGCTTGGGTCATGAATATTAATTAGGTAACGTGACTGGAACCTATGGTAGGTTACCAAGCAACGTCAGCTTGACCTGTCTTGTCATAGTAGGATTCGTAATTTCTCGTGTCGCCTTTTCTTGGGTTGCGTGGCACAGTAGCGTCACACCTTTGGCTTGACCAAGGAGGAATATTTATCAACACGTCCATTAAAGACGTCGACCTTCAACTACTTTAAACTTTACATTTTACCCAAGTGTTTCGTTTAATGTGTCGAATTGAAAGTTGCTATTAGTGCGGTTTTTGTCAAAGTATAGACTCAATGGCTGCAATGCAAGACGTAATCGCCGTCTCTGCAATAATAAAAAACATTATTTTATTTTTTTATTTCGCGGCACCGAGTGATTTGCCTTTTGCGATAAAAGGCATGTAAACTATATGTGAGATTTTAGATTATATTTAATTCTCTCAAGGACTCATGCAGTTTGGCAAGGCATCATACTGCCACCTTATGTTGCGAATGATTACAGCACTCTTCTGCAGATTGCACAGAATTTGTATTTTCATTCATTTTTACATTTCAGCTGGTCTTACATCTGTTAAATAAAAAACCATGTCTTGACCTCTTTCCACCATATCTCTATAGTAATTCATTCTTTTGTATGTAGAAGAGACTGTCAGTAAAATTTAAACAGACGCATGTGACGCATCAATAAATGTACAATCAGCCTTTGGCAACACTATTGAGGTAACACATGATCTCACACTTGTGTCCTCAGATGGGTAATAAGTTCCCTCTTCACTTTTTCTTACAAAGAACCCGTTTACACAAAGATCTCTTTTGGTCTGACATCACAATGACATCATCACGGCATTTATGAATGGATTCATCAGTGGCAGGCAATGAGATGTAGCCTAAAGTCACAACAGCAAACGTCACCTAAAGATTTCACCTACTTACTACTGTTTGTCTTTGGTAATTTTGTTACATGCATTTAATTTAATTACTGTTATACATTCATACGAATTATTAATGACGTTTATCTTGGCGAAAAAAATGGTTTGATATTTTGTTGTTTTTAGCCCTGCAATCGGAGCATATTGTCAAAAAAGGTCAATGTTTGTTCAATGAATAGCTTCCGTGGTCAATAATGATCAAAACCTTCTTTGTATCGCGCAGTTTAGGCGTGTGTCTATATCGTTAAATTAATCTGAACAAAAATAAAACTA